>PISX010025488.1:0-26060 GCA_004024625.1 Mellivora capensis | reverse complement strand
TTTGATGTGATTATCTGTTTTGCATGTGTTGAGTTTGAGAAGTTCTTTATAGATCCTGGATATCAACCTTTTGTCTGTACTGTCATTTGCAAATATCTTCTCCCATTCCGTGGGTTGCCTCTTTGTTTTGTTGACTGTCTCCTTTGCTGTGCAGAAGCTTTTGATCTTGATGAAGTCCCAAAAGTTCATTTTTGCTTTAATTATAAAAACATTTCAAATAACAACAAATGCCGGATCTCATCATTTTCCTGGACTGAATTATAAACCTAAAGCTTGCCAACCCCAGACCAGCCATGTTTTCAATGTTAATGGCCGTCCACTAACAGACCAAGAAAAGCAGTTCATAGCTATGGCAATTAATTCTCTTGGAACAGCATCTGGCAATACATGGTACTTAGAGAAGTACTTAAAAAAATTAGGACAAACTACTCAATAGTTGGCAAAAGAAATGCACATGATGTACATTACCATTTTCTTACAAACACAGAGCAACCTTTAGTGTTTCTCCAGTATTCTGGGAAAGAAGTCTATTCAAAGTCACTTGTATGTTGTCAGTCTCTCTACTTTAACAGCAATGTTTTGGGACTTCAAAAATTATGTTGCAAGCATTAGAAATATGATTAAATATGGGGCAGGATTTTAAAAATATCAATAGGTTATAGTTTTCTGAGTTTATGTGTTGTGGGGGGGTATGAATTTGAAGAGAAGACAACAGTTACTGAGAAGTATCACATACTAGACATCATGTTGAAGATTTCACATAAATTATCTCATTTAATCATCACAACCGTCCTGATGGGAGACATTCTCATACTCCTTGCAGGGATGGAAACTAACACGATAGGCCCCCATTCCCTCGGGCCATGGTGACTTACTAACTTCCCCTTCTCTATACACCTCCTGCTGCTTCAATCCATTGTCCTTGCCTTTCTCTCCCCTAACACAACTGTCCTGCTCTCATTATTTCTTACCGGGGTACCTGTCATTTTCTCCTCAGGAGACTTTCTCACTCTGGTGCCTCCCCTCTCCACCTCCTCCTCCACGCTACCCTCAGAGCTTGAAGACCACAAATCTAATGATGTACGTTTTCGGTCATGGGTGGTTCCCACTCATGGGCGGAACAATGCCCAAAGTCTTCTCAGCTTCGCCTGCTGCCCTTCCCTCCCAGCCCTCCCTCAGCAACTCCTGCCCTGGCCAGCTGTTCTTAAACACGTTCACCTCCAGGTGAAATTTCCATCACAGCCTATCTTTTGACCGAATGCCCACTTCCCTGCTTTCTTCTCGGTCCCCCGCTCAACAGCACCATGCCTGGCTTACACTATATGCTCAAAACAGCAATTCCTCTTCTTCCCGCCTTCTTTCTGGTGTTCCCACAGCATTCTCTTAATGATCCAACACAGCTTTAAATGGCAGCTGCCCACCTACCTGGCTCCCCAGGCCAATGGACATTCCCATCCAGGCATTTCTTACCATTTCACTGCCTGGCATAAAGTCCAGAACTCTTCAGCCCCTAGCAAAGCTTTTCTGAATAAGTCAGGACTCTGGCAGATGGGTAGTACATCCTAAAAGCGCAGACACAGACCCTGGGTTTCCGGGACCACGTTCTGGAAGTACGTGAGCTGTGCGGTTTTGGCAACAGTCTCTGACAATGGACATCTCATTTGTACAAGAGACACTCATTCCATTAGAAGATTTTTGTACCAAACATTTATAGTTCTATAAACAAGGGCTCCAGATATCAAGGGGGACATCGCCTTGATGAGCATGAACAGCCCCTCACACAACCGAGGAGGAGTTTACAACAAATGCCTCTTTTGGGTCCCCTCTCTGATTCCAGACATGATCCCTCCGAAGACCTCTGGCCAAGTTATACAGCGAAATCCACAGTACCGTGTGCTCCATGCCCATCTTTACATCCTGCTGAGAATATTTATCTGTTTTTCTGACCCTGCAAAGATTTTCATCCCCAGTAATTTATTTTGAAAGGAACAATTGTGAAAATGGACTCCGTTCATTCTGTTGATAGTGATAAGCTAAAATAATAATCAGGTGCAGAAACCTCTGGATTGAACCAGCAGAGATGGAACAAGGGTCACCTACAAAAAAGACATCGTCTTCAGAGCACTTCAATAGGACGTTTTCGCATGTCTACTCTGAAACCGCTTTCAGTGGTTTCTTTGTTTTGGTTTTGACATGGGAGCAGGACACCTGCATGGTAGGGTTCTCAGTATTAAGAACTCAGGGCAGGTGGAGAAGGAGTCTAATGAAGTGTGATTTAGGGTAAATAATGGTTTTAAGGTAGCATTTACAAGGATAGAGCAAATGACATAATCATCAGAATATTAACATCCTGGATGCTTCCCCTTTTCTGCCCATCACTAGACATTCTGGGGCTCCTTCTGGCAAAGTCAAAAAAGACAGAAAGGACAGGAAAGGCATGTTTACTAAATAACAGATCCTTTTAAAGTATCTGGGAAGGAATGAGGCAAAAACAAAGGTAAATAAGATTGGGGCCATTACTTATGATTCAGCAGTGATGGTCAAGAAGAAATTAGGGGACAATTCACTGACACTGGGACCGTAATGATTATAATACATACCTCGTATTAACAAACACTTCAAGTACTTACATATGCCAGGCACTATTCTAAGCATCTTACAGATATTAACTCACTGAATCTTCATTACAACCACGAGTTAGGCAGTGTTATCATGACCCCCATTTTGTCACTCTATACATTATCCCAAAATTCCTATGTCGGGCCGGGTTTTGTGTTACATAGTTTCTAGGCACTACGTTATTTAATCCTTCCAATCACTGTACATGATAGTTCTGTTTCTCCCCTTTCTAGATGAGAACACCAACACTAGGAGAGGTAAAGATACTTGCCAGAGAAATGCAGCTTATAAATGGCAGAGCTGGGGCTCAGACCAGAGCTGACTCTAAAGTCCACAGGCCACAAACAACCACGTTGTGCTGTAACTTTAGATGAGACAGTATTCACATGTCTCAAACAGGTACGATAACAGTGTTCCTAAGTCAGAGTTTCATTATCACAACTGAAAAAAGTAAAATCATTTTAAAAATTGCAGAGCTTTACCAAATGTAAGGAAAGAGTAGAGGAACAGAGGGAAAGGAAGCATCAGATGACTGCATCCATTCATTCACAGAACAACTATTTCTGAGCCCATACTATGTATCAGGCAGTAGTCTGGCTGCTAAGCACCCAGAAGCACCCAGAAACAATCAGTAGGGTCTCTGCCTTCAAGCAGGGCTCCTTCTCCTTCAGGGCTTCCTTTTGGCCAACAAAGACAAGATAGAAAGGGACATGAAGGTCAGGATTATGAATCAGCAGATCCCTTAAAAGTGTATGATGAAATAATTAATTACAATATAGAGGGATAATTTAAAGCTCTGACATCCAAATTCCCCTTCAACCATTAGATTTTCAACTCAGTTTTTAGCCTCATCACAAGAGAGCATCTCTATCCTTCCTTAAGTCCCACACACCTTTAGCCTAGGATTACCAGACATTTTTTTTACCCATTTTAGCCAATTCTACTTTCTATAATAATTCACTCTTCACTCTCCTTGCTGTTTTGGGAGAAGGACCCCTCATTTATGCCGAAGTTGCCCCTCTACCTGCACCCTGCATGCTATTTCCACTACGGGCTTCCCCGGTACCCATCTCCCCTCACATCAACCTGTTAATTCTTTCTTTTCCATCATGTGACACACCGTTCCCATCCTCCTTTGACTAACCTCAGCCTCCTCTCACATAAACCTTCAGTCACCTCATTTAATAACCAGGCCAACATTAAGCTCTTTTAGGGTTTTTTTTTCTTTTATGCACAAATCTCTCCCACAAGCAGTCCATTTTGCTGTATTTCCTTAGGCACAGCCCCCCACTTTCTGCCATTTGCTTCCAACATCATCACTCGGCTGACACCTCACACAAAGTCCTATGAAGACAGTCTTCCTCAGCTCTCATATTTCCAGCTTTGTTTGTAAGTTTTACACGGACCTTTCGGAACATGTCCCACTCCTGCTTTTCCCTAACATTGCATCAGGATGGAGGAGAGATGCTGGAGGCAGAGAGACTGGGGGTCCAAGACTGGTTGGACCAGCTCCCTACCTGTCCGACGCTGGACAAATCTTTAATGTTTCTAAACCCTGTTTTTTTCTTCATCTCAAAAACTGGGACTAAAACCTTTCTTCTCCTTGAAGTGTTCTGAGAATCCAATGACCCACTGCATGTCAAGCATGGCATGTAATGAGATCTCAGTATCAGCCACGACCATCACTACCATCACTAATGTATGGTGACAATGACAATGATGGCAGCTCCAGCCCCACGCGCGTCCACCTTCAAGTCTCAGTCCCCTTCTTCTAAACGGGGCCTTCTTCTTCATTCCATCCTAACAGTAGGCATCTTCCATTAGAAAGCCCTCGGCCACCCACTCTCAAGGAATCCATCTAGATGCCTACCATAACCTCAATACAACACCATCAAAAGAAAAAATGTTTGGGGACATCTTCAGTTGGCTACACTGACATCAGCACCACAGGTTCACCATAACCATCAGCATCCTCACCACCAGTCTCTGAGAAACGCCTCATCTCCCTTGAAGCCTCACACTTGAAAGCTGGGAATCCAAAGAGATCATTTTCCTCTGCATTTCCCCATCACCAATTACTACACTCGGGTACTTCATCTCTGCTCTAGTTTTCTGATTCTTCTTTCCCTTTGACAGTGGTTCAAGCCATTACCACGTAATGATTAACCGCAATGACTTCAAGAATTTCTCTGACCCCATTCCTTTTCCTTGGTGAAACATCCACCATCAATGCCAGTTTAATGCTACAGTCATCACCTTTGCTGTTTGAGACCTTAAAAACCTTCTTTTGAAGTCAAGGTTGGACTGATCACTCTGACATTCAGGTCCTCAATCAATTCATCCTATCCTCCCACTCCCAACACTGTCTTTAGAAATGGTCAATGGGGGCTCCACTTCCATCTCCATCATCTCTTCATCTGCCACATAAACCAGGCCCATTTCAGTCCCTCGCTGTTGTGCCTTTTTTATTCTTCTCATCCAGATCCCTGTGTCCTTCTGAACAATCAAGTTCATACTTCCTTCAAAATTCTACATAAATCCTACTCATGTGCGGGTAAGGAGATAGAGAGGCGCAGAGGAGACCAACGTTCCAGACTAACTATGGGTCTGACAGGCCTGAGTTAGAGTCCTCATTCTGCCTCTGACAACACATGTGGTCCGGGACAAATTGCCTCACTTCTCCAAAGGCTCAGTTTCTTCATTTGTAAAACACATACTGCACATAGCAGTTCTCAAAGTGTGCCCCAGCCCCATTAGGCTGGGGGTTGGGAGGTAGGCACAGTATCCCCGGATCCTATCAAGGAGTCTGCAATGACAAAACTATTGCATAAAAACACTAAGATGTTCTCTGCCTTTGTCATCGGGTTGACATTTGCCCTGGAGGTGCAGAAGCACTGGAAGGTACAACTGATGGCACTTCAGCCCCAACCAAACTATCACTGTAATCACTGTATTCCTACCACCCAGTGCTGAGTGAGAGAGAGAAGAGGAAAGCTTGGTTTCCCAGACGAATGCCTAGAATGAAGCAGTAAATAGGATGAATAACAATAAATCTGGACCCTTGGATGCTTATCTTTTTAATATTCTGTGTGACAAAATGGGTGGTACAGAAGCACTTCCTCTCCCCATTGAAACTCTGTTTAAAAAACGTCTCAAGGAGAAGCACCTGGGCAACTGTCTGAGGTGTGAGGTAAACCAGCAGGCTTTTCCACAGACCCTCATTTTCACTTGAAATAGAAACTGGCATACACTATGGTTATTGGGACTTGGATAGGTGGTAGAAATTTTCCTGAAAATGAAAAAAGCAAGCCTGTCACTTAAGGAAAACAAATGACAACATTCATTACCAATTTTGGAAAAATCTACATTTGACACCATAATGGCTTCAGAGCTTCGTAAAACATAAAGACTTTTCCGATATGACTGGTGGTGAGACACATGTGACATTTAAAAAATACATAATGAAATGCGTCACCAATTATATACCTGCATAATTCAGTAGTCGATATTTCTTAAGGGGCAAATGTATGATGTTCAACATCATACATGGGTAACAGGCAAGGTGATCAATGGATTTTAAATTAATAGAATAAAAAAGTTAACATTACCTCAGATTCCACATTATAACTAACTTTCTAGAAGCCCCACTTGTTGAGTTTTAGTTTGGTATCAAAGGACAATATCCACAATTATCTAAAAAGAATATTAAGGCACTCCTTCCTTTTCCAATGTTTATTTATATGAGGTCAGATTTTCTTCATTGGCTTTAACCATAACAATACCTCACAACAGAGCGAATGTAGAAGCAAATGCGACAACTCAGATGTCTTCTACTAAGCCAGACATTAATGAGACATGCAAAAATGTGTATCAATACAGTTCGTACCAATTTTTAAATTTTGTGATACTACTTTCATAAAACATATGTTATTTGTTAACATATGATGGGTTATTATTTTAAATTCATTAATCACTGTTAAATGTTTAGTTTTAAATCTTAATATAGTAAACATCAGTGTATACAACCCACTTAAAAGCTCATTCAGGTTCTCAATGATTTTCAAAAGTCTCAAGGGATCCCAGAACAAAGAATTTTGAAAACTGCTATCACAGAGTTGTTCTGAAGGGTAAATGTGCTTGCTTATGGAAAATACCCAGTGCCAACTCTGGTAGCTGGTGGACATTCAATAACATTAGGTTTCTTACAAAGATGTAAGCATAATTTATATCAGAACATATGTTCATATGTCTTTGTAGTTTTCATCAATGAGATGAAAGTAACTTGTTTAGGAGATTTCCTAGAGTCCTTCCATTTCGCTGGGTGTTTATAGGCATTTCATTAACACTGCATGTAGTTAAATCTGTATACAAATTCCATTTTAAAGAACCTCATTTGTCAAGATGGCCACAGTAAATTTCACACGCCTCTGTGTTGGAAACATTTTCATTTGACTTTAAAGATTGTTCTTCTGATCACTTCAATAACCCAGCCCTGGAAACCACTTTTCCATTTTATCAGTCCAAGCTCAACCCAGTCTCTTGCTGGAATTACGGGAACCATCTCCTGAACCACCCCGCTGCCTTCACCCTCAACGCCCTTCAGCATCCCCAACACTGCGGCCACGGCCATACTGTTAAAACATAACTGACATCACGCCGCTATTTCCCAAGCTTTGTACCACAGCCAGGAGCGAGGAGCGTCTCCTGTGTAGCACACCCTGGAGGGCCAGCTCCCAGCACAGCCAGGGTCCCTGCCAAGAAGGCTACATCTTGCTCTGAACGCACTCCCTACTTCTTTCCCTCCTGCTCCGGTCCCTCTGCTCTGACCTCCCTGGCCTCCCTGCTATCCTCCTGACACACCAGGCCTCTTGCGTTCACTATCCTCCTCATCTCTGGAAAATGTTCCTCCAGAGACCCGCCTAGAATTTCCATTAGCAAGCGGCCCCCATTCCCACACACCTACACACCAGGACCACTCCCACCCACCCCCTTCCCTCTGCACATGGGTTCTCTTTGGCAATTAGCCCTGGCTCACATACTCGTTTGATTATTTGTTTGGTGTCTGTGTTCCCCATTTAAGTACAATTTCACTGAGGGTAGGATTGTTGTCCCTTTTTTCTCTTAAGGACCTGACACATAGTAGTTGCCCAATCTCTATTTTCTGACTAGATGAACTGAAAGAAGAAACAAATGACAGCTACTCAGAGCTTACCGATTCTGATCCCGTCTCAAGAATGCAAGGGAAGAAGGCATTTTTATGAACACGATTCCTGGTATACATTGACAGGGGATCTTGACCCTCATCTCCAAATCCCCCAAGGAGAGCAGATCTCAGTGTCCATGGAAAACACAATCCTTTCAAGAAGATGGGCAATTTTGTTGGAGGAGAGTTGGAATTTTTTTGTTCTGCCAATGACGACCATTAACACCTCAGGGAGCGAAGGGTAATTGATTTAGGCCATCCCAGCAGGGAAAGCAAAATCACTTGAGCAAATAAAAACTGTGATTGGTCAAAAGGCAGCATCTTTGAGTTAAACTTAAAAGGTAAGAAAATCATACATTGTTTTCTCATCGGGTTGGATTTCTCATTTTACCCTGAGAACCTTTGCATTGCAGCTGTAGATCTTGAAGAAAACTCACCAGGAAATCATTTCAAAATCAACACACACCATGGAGGAAGCCAATTTAATTCAATTTCAAGAACACATTAAAAAAAAAATTAAAGCACAATGAGAACCTGCTGCCTCGAACTGCAGCCAGGCGGGAGCCAGGTTCCAAAGAGCGACGGTGACAACAGCTCCGCATCTGGACAGAGCCCCCGCTCCCTGGGGGGATCACTCCGGGTCAATATTGTCGTAATTTGTCTGGCCGCTGGCTTGAGCTGGCAACTCCCACCCCCTCTCCTTCAGTCAAGCCAGAGGACACCAAGTATCCACTCCAAACACATTCGGATCTCTCCATGGTTCTTTCGAGAAACTTCCCCATTCAGCAAAGCTCAATCGGAGCTCACTGCTTCCTTGATGACATTTCCTAAAATGGCACCAAAGGGCATCTCCCCTCTGGATTTTCTCTCTCCACTGGCGTGAAAAGCACTATTAGTTAGGGTTCCAAACAAAATCTCCAGGCTTCTTAACAAGCCGCTGACAGTGAGAAGGTAGTATCACACGGAGCACACCTTGGGGCATCTGTGGGGCGTAAATCTTGCCCCCGCCCCTTACTAGGTTGACAGACTAGTTCTTTCACTTCTCTGCCGTATTTCCACTGCCCCTCAAAATAGAAACATGTGTGTCTCTATCTTACAGAACTGCTGGAAGAATGAAATGAAGTAAGGCAATAAGCGGGGTGTAAGCAACAAGGGCTCTGTGTTCAAATGTTACTTAATAAAGTGAAAATCTGCATAGGTCAAAATATCATTTGTACCCCAGAAATCACATACAGTTCTCAGCAAGATGTCCAAACTCTGCAGGTGCCAAGTCGCTGAAGACATCTCTCTCTGGACCAGTGCTCATTGAGAGGAAACACTAGCAGCATCAAGTCATGTTACTTACATTTTTTATTTCTTGCTGTCTCGTTTTCTTGGGAGGAGAAGGGAAGACCAGCAGGTACATACAGTTAAAGGCATACACCATGGGACCCTCCTGTAACGTGCATGGCTCAGTGGCTGGTATAAAGCAAACCCTCCATAGGTCAGCCATTGTTATTAATTTTTGTTTCTGATTATTTAACTGCTTAACATAAGGCTGGGAGAAGGGTTGTCACGGAAGGACGCACGGCATCTGTGCGACTCAGGAAGCAACTCTCCTAGGGGGGAATAATGAAGGAGAAACATCTAGGATTCCATCATGGACCTTAAACAGGATACCCCCACCTGCTGGTAAAATCTTCTGGTTCTCAGATCTTCTTCCCATATAATTTAAAATAAGCGGGAAAGACCCAGACCTAGAGAGGCAGGGCCATGGTTCCACATGGCCCACAGGGTCCACAGGAACAGGCAGTGGAGCCCTGAGTGGACCCTCTCCACTCCCCAGGAGGTTGAAATTAAGTAGAAGGAAGATATTATTCAGGAACAATACATTTAAACACCATTTCTTCAAGGACATCTTTTCTGACTCCTAAACTAAGCTATTTCCTCTTGATATATATTCCTGTACTGGCAGGGGCTGCCCCGGTCATAATACTTACCCAAGACTCGTTTCAATGACAAGCAATGTTTATTGTAAGTCTTTCCCAGTATGCTCTAAGTTCAGTAAGATCAAAGTCAAGGTCTGACACATTAAAGGTATGTGACAAACATTTGTTGGATAAATGATAAATGTTTGCTCTATGTGCATATATGCATATACTGAAAAATGTATGTATGTTAGCTCTCCCATGTGTGCAGATTCTGTGCTCCTTCCCTCAACTTAAGTTTTCAAATTAAACCATTTCTAGACTCAGAGTGAATTTTTTAACTTGCCAAAGAGTAACCTACAACTTGGGAGTTTATAAAAACCTTGAATTATACTTTAGGGCTAGCTGCTTTGTCTGTGACAGTCATCAAATTGTTTTTGTTTCAGACTTTCCACTTCACAAGCTATATTCCCCAGATTTTATTTTATTCTTTAAAAACACCTAATGCAGAAATCTTGAAAATCTTAAGTGCATCTCTTGAGAGGCTCTAAGTAGGCTCTCCAATACAGGGCATTCCAAAATACCAAAATAGGTATTCCCAAATACAGGGGGGAAATGATGCCTATGAAGTACTGCATTTCATCAAGAATACTTTGCAAGGTATCTAGGGAAGTGAGATTTCAGTAGCTTGCAAAAGAAAATGCATTTTTCAAAGACAGACCTAAAATTTAGTATCTTAATTGTTTGCAAATCTTCTGATTATTTCTGTCTTTCTCATTTCAGTATGGATCTCACACTTCTGCTAACGTTGTCCAATGGCTAGTCATTATCACCAGAAGAGAGTGCTTAGAGAAGGTAACTTTAAGACTTTAAGTCTTAAGAAGTGAACCTAAATTGAGGTTTGACTCAGTTTCTCAATTGAAAATCATAATGAAACCAAGATGCAACTTTCCTAAAATGATGAAATGCACCAATGGAACAAAAATATTTAAATGTCAGGATTGTCCATTAAAATCAGGAAATAACCATTTGAGTTTCCAGAGTAACCTTTTCAAATAACTTCTATTATAAGCACTAAGACACAAATTGGCCCCAAAATTTACATTGTGTGACAAGTTCCTTAGAACATATCACATCTCTGTTTTCCTACTGATGGGTCTGGCCTTCCTCACACACCTCTACACATATAATACTACATAATGTGTAATACTAAAAGAACTTTAGGTAAATATACAGAATTTCAAGTAAACTGGTACCTCTCTCTTCATGTTCCTTTCCAAAGGGCATTTTAAATATATATATATATTTTAATATATAAATATATATAAAAATATAGAGAGAGCTTATATATAATATATATATAATATATATTCATATATATAAACATATATAAAAATATATAGAGAGAGAGAGCTTAACATCAACCAACTGCTGTCAAAATAAACATTTAAAGAAACACAAAATAAAACCGCTTAATAGTGGGGGACAAAGAGGGAGGGGGGAATAAACAAAGAAAATGAATGGAGACTGGGCAACTCCCAAAGTTGTTTTTCAAAGAGGGATCCAAATCAGAGGAACAGACACAAACCTGTCTTGGAATGTGACCAATGAGGCAATAGATAGTGACCACAAGTCAGTTATAAATAAAAAATGACAACCGAAATCCCAGAGAGCCCTGAATTATTTAATCCAGACATTATCTAACCCCTCAGATTTGCACATATATATATATATATAGAGAGAGAGAGAGAGAGAGAGAGAAAGAGAAAAGGGGTGTACCTGGAGGGATCTCTCAATAGCCAGAGATGAGGATTTTGGAATTTTCAGAGAAACTTCTGGATTCTCAGAGCCCCGTGATGAATGGATGGCTTGACCAACTCCTTGTTCTACAATGTGAGTATCACCTGGTATTTTGGGTTAGAAGCAAATGTGTACACCCTCCTCAAGAATCTCTGTTTCCAACTTTTGGGCCCATTTTTAAGGTCATCACCATGGTATCCTCTGCAGCCACACAGGATCCCATGGCTCTGTCTGGGAATACTAGGCTCAGGCTTGCCTCCTACCACCAATTCTAAGGTACATCCATACAATGGGATACTACTCAAAAATAAAAGGTACCAACTCCTGGTGAATCTCAAAAGCATATGCAGGTGAAAAAGATTCAAAACACTCTAGACTAGGTAATTCCTTGTGCATGAAATTCTAGAAATGCAAAACTCTAGTTGGATAAAAGCAGATCAGTGATTGCAAAGGCCAAGGATTAAGGGTAGGGGACTGAATTCAAAGGGGCACAAGGAGACTAGATGAAGAAATGGAAATATCCTATATCCTGATCGTGGAAACTGTGGACTGAATATACATTTCAAAATTCACTGACTTGTATACATAAAGTCGGTGACAATTAATGAATATAAATTATTCCTTGTTAAGCCCTGATCTAAAAATAATAAAAATTATAACCACAGAAATTAAGGGGATCACTCCCTATTTAACTAATACTGGGAACTAAAGTCTTCCAATTCCATAAGAAAATAAAGGTATGACCTAACGGCAGAACATGTTGCATTCTCAAAGCTGGTAGGTATTCTCAAATGCAATGCTTCTCAACTTTTCTTGTGCATAGGATTCACCTAGGTAATTAGGACTGGGGCAGAGATTTTGCATTTCTAAAAAGTTCCCAGAGGATGCTGATGGTGCTGGTCCACAGGCAGACACCCTGAACAAGGTTCTGAATGCCCCACAGCGTCTCCTCCTACCAGAAACTGATTGCTTACCAGGCATCCTGTTTGTTCCTAACACAGTGTATGCTAATTTCGCTAGCATATCTTAAATTTTGCTTGCCAGTTTTTTTTTTTTTAATTCACATATAATGAATTATTGGTTTCAGGGGTACAGGCTGTGATTCATCAGTCTTATATTATACCCACTGCTGATTACAACACATACCCTCTCCAATGTCCATCACACACATTCCTCATCCCTCCACTCCCCTCCCCTGCGGCAACCCTCAGTTTGTTTCCTAAGATGAAGAGTCTCTTACGGTTTGTCTCCTTCTCTTGTTTCATCTTTTTCCTCTCTTCCCCTATGATCCTCTACTTTGTTTCTTAAATTCCACATATCAGGGAGATCATAGGATAATTGTCTTTCTCTGACTTACTTCACTTAGCATAACACCCTCTAGTTGCACCCATGTCATTTTGCTTGCCATCTTAATTAGATAACATAATTAAGTATTACAGGAAACACTGTACTTTGAGTGTGAAAAGGAGCTGATTTGCCAAAACTGTGTGTTCCTGAAAGATTTGATAAAGGTGAGTTTATACATCAAGTGTGGACAACTGCACATGATTATATAAATTTAGAAGTGTAACATATCAAATAAAATGCAGATATTTAGACATTACAATTTGATGAGGTTGGCATTGCAGATACACATGAAACCATCGCACAAACCTAATGAACCCAATTATATCACATGCTGGTGTTTCCTTGCATCTCCTGGTGATCTCTTCCATCTGCCTCCACCTCCTAGGACCCTCCCCATCTCTTCCATTTCCTAGCAAAATCCAGTGGGTTGCTTTCCGTCACTATAGGTCACATTTTTTCGTTGTGGGGTTTCTTTTTTAATAAATGGGATTGTAGAACATATATTCTCTCTTGGGGACTGGCTTCTTTCAGCATGATTTTGTTGAGATTCATGTGTGTTTTCTTGTGTACTATTTCGTTCCTTTTCTTGCCAATTGGTATTGCATCCCGTGGATATACCACATTTTGTTTATCCCTTCACTGGCTGATAGTTGTTTCCCATTTCTGTCCATAATAAATAAGCTGCCAGGGACATTTCTGTACAACTATTTCCATTAACATATATTTTGATTCCCTCTGAGTAAACAATGAGGGGTTGCATGACGGAGTCATAGAGTGGATACATGTTTAACTTATTTCAAAACTGCCAAACTGTTTTCCAAAGTGGTTGCACCCTTTTACATTTTACTGACAGTGTATGAAAGTTCTGTTGGTACACGTCCTTGACAAGAATTGGTACGGTCATTCTTCTCTAAATTTTCGCCACTCTAATATGTGTGGTATTAGAGGTATCTCATGGCATTAATTTGCATTTCTCTAAGGACTAAACTAATAATCTTTTCATACCCTTATTTGCCATCCTTATATGTTTCTTGGTGAACTATCTGTTCAAATCTTTTGTCCATTTTTTTAACTGAATTTTTTGTTTTCTTACTACTAAGATGTAAGAATTTTTTAAAAATATATTCTGGATACAGGTCTTTTATCACATATACAATTTACAAATATTTTCCCCCACGATGGGTTGTCTTCACACTCTTTTAACGATGTCTTTCAAATAGAAGAAGTTCTTAATTTTGAGAAAGTCTAATTTTTTTTCTTCCTTTTTTGGGTTTTCTTCCTTTTGGGCTTTTTATTTAAAGTGGTTTTCCTATACGCAGCATGCAGGTGGATGTTACTTTTTAAACTTACAATATTTCTTTGAATTGGAGTTTTTAGACAACTTACATTTGATATGATTATTAATATGGTTGAGTTTAAATATACTATCTTAATACTTGCGTTATCCATTCTTTGTTATTCTTTCCCTCTTTTTCTGGCTTTGGGGTTTTTTTTGATAGATGTTTTTGATGATTCTATTTTTATCTCTTGTGCTGCCTTCTGAACTATAGCTTGTACTATTTTAGTTGTTTCTTTAAAATGTATAGAGTGTATATATATATGTTCGTGTGTATGTAGATGTTGTTTTGATTTCTTTTTTAGTATATTTTCTCTTTCATTTTAGATCATTTTTGTTTTTATTGCTATTTTTAAGTTAATATTTTTTTCTGCCATGTTTAATCTGTTGCATTTCCATCCATTATATTTTTCATCTCTAACATTTTAAATTTCTTGTCTCCAAGTTTTGGCTATATTAAATACATAACATAATTTATGTAACATAATGTTACAATTCTGTATTATATTAATTATATAATATACAATATAATTTAAGTAACATTCAATGTATATTAACATAATATGTAATATATTATAGTGGCGCCTGGGTGGCTCAGTGAGTTAAGCCTCTGCCTTTGGCTCAGGTCACGGTCTCATGGTCCTGGGATGGAGCCCTGCATTGGGCTCTCTGCTCAGCAGGGTGCCTGCTTCCCCCTTCCCTCCTCCTGCCTCTCTGCCTACTTGTGATCTCTCTCTCTCTTTCAAAAAAATTAAATTAAATTAAATTAAAATATATATATAACATATTATAGATATTATAGATCTACAAAATCTTCTCCATATCCTAACATGATCAATCTTTTCTCTTGCTTCTTATACATATGGAGTGTAGTTACAATTGTTTAAATGTACTCGTCTACTGAAGATCCCTAGAGTTCTTCAATCTCTGTGTAACTCTCTCCTGTCCTATATTCTACCTTGCAAATTTGAGCTGTCTTGGCCTCACTGGGCTCCTGATTCTATCTCCTCATTGCTCACTCTGCCTAGTTTTTTCCCCCCCTTGAAATTGATCCCAGAAACTCCATCCAAGTAGTAAGCTGGGACAAATGCAGAGGTTGCTTACTTGTTTCCTGTTTCTCATGCATCATCATGACTCACTGCCTACTGTCCAAGGTCTTGAAAAACCTTGTTTCTTATATTGTGTATGCCCCCTTAGTTGTCTCAAGTGAGAGAATAAGTCTCATACTTGTTACTCCATCCTGGCTGGTATTGGAAGTCTAAATGTCTTAATTTTTTGCTGCACATTAAGACACCAATGATTCATTGTGGATACGGTATATACAAGAACAAAAAGCCCCTGTGCCCCCAATAAACAGGCATATCCTCAAAGAAAAGGCCTTGGTTTTGTATCTAAAAAATGGTTAAGTATATGTATATTTATAGGCTTTAAGTTAAACTATTTAATGTATCAATATAGCACATTTGATTGTTTCATCAGCTGTTGTTGATTATGTCAGACAAAAGATTTTAAACATATATCAAGGTATCCTGCAAAGATTACACCTAATTCCTATACAGAAGTCTAGCACAGGGACTAGATCAGGAGTTTGCAGCTGTGCCTGCACATTAGCTTCCCCTGGAGAACCTTAAAAAGATGTTTCAAGCCTGAGCCCTACCTCAAACCACTTGAATTAAAATCTGTGATGGCTAGCCCTAGCCATCTGTGCTTTTTTTAAAGGTCCCCAAGTGATTTGGACACACTTTAAGAGTTGAGATTTATAGACCTAGATCTTAGTAGGTGATCCGTGAATGAGAGTTATTCATACTGATATCATTTATGCTGGAAAAGAGACTGTCATGTAGAGATATTACTTGCTACTGGGCAAGATTATTAGTGGGCTCTAATCCGCCATCTGCAGTCAAGAAGTGGTATCATTCTTCAGTCTGAGTGTGTCAGATAACAAAGTAATAATAATGATTTTTCTGCTTATAGCTCAAGATGGCTAGGAGGAATAAGAAAATAATCTCAGAGCTGAGTCTTCTAACTATACCTCTTTTTTTAATAGATGAGAAAATTGAGGGCAGAGAGGCTAATGGATTTGCCCAAGGCAATCATGGCTAGTTAAAAATAGGGGTAGAACCACAACCCAGGGACTATGGGTTGAACTACATGCCCCAAAAGAAGATGTGTTGAAGCCCTAACCCGCATTACTTCAAAATGTACCCTTGTTTGGACAAAGTGCAGCAGAGGTAATTAGTTAAGATGAAGTTTATGCAATACAATGAGTCCCTAATCCAATATGGCGAGTGTCCTTAGAAGAAGAGGGCCATGTGAAGACAAGAACACGAAGAGAATGCCATGTGGCAATAGAGGATTGGCGTGGTGCATCTACAAGCTAAGAATTCTGGCAAACCACCAGAAGCTAGGAAGAAACAAGGAGGAATCCTCCCCCAGGGCCTCTAGAGAGAGCAGAGCCCCACCAATACTGTGAGTCTGGACATCGAGACTCCAATTATTGTGTATTAAACCACCTTATTTGTGCTATTTTGTTATGGCAGCCCCAGGATACTAATATACCAGGTTGCTGCCTAAGAATCTTTTCGTTATACAGTTGGCTTCTCTCACACTATATGTGCTTTGTAAATTGCAAAACTTCGAAATTTTTGTTATTATTTAAATTGGTCTTCAATTTGTTTCAAGAATACAGTTTTGTTTCCTGTAATTGGTTGTAAGTGTTAAAAAAAAAAAAAGATTTTATTGGGACGCCTGGGTGGCTCAGTTGGTTGGGCAGCTGCCTTCGACTCGGGTCATGATCCCAGCATCCTGGGATCGAGTCCCGCATCGGGCTCCTTGCTCGACAGGGAGCCTGCTTCTCCCTCTGCCTGCCACTCTGTCTGCCTGTGCTCGCTCTCTCTCTCTCCCTCTCTCTCTGACAAATAAATAAAAACTTAAAAAAAAAAGATTTTATTTATGTAATTGAGAAAAAGAGGCAGAGATAGTGACAGAGATAGCACGAGTGTGGAGGAGAGGGAGAAAGAAGCAGGCTGGGCAGGGAGCCTGACTCAGGGCTCAATCCCACTTGGGGCTTGATCCAAGGACCCTGGGATCATGACCTGAGCTGAAGGCAGATGCTTAAATGGCTGAGCCACCCAGGTGCCCCTGGTTGCAAGCTTCTTAAGAGTAAGAAGCACACACCATAAAGCATAGTCCTTGAATGAATTCATTGAAAACATAGTATGTATTTAGATACTATGGCTTGAAATAGGATACAAATAAAGCTCATAAAAAAATGTCAAAGTCACCAAAGACCTCACAGAAGTTGAGAAACTGATTGTTAATGAGACCCAGTCTCCATATGGCATTTTATTTAGGCTAAACATATGGCTCTACACTTTGGGAGACTGAATTTCAATGTAATATACAAATATACTACAACATAAGAAACACATTGTGGTACATTAGCTGAAAATATCTCAACTGCTGCTCTATCACTATATAAATGTAAAAGCTTTTATTCCATTAATGTTGAACTCTAGTGTGGGTTCAATATTAATCATGTATCATCTTCTCCAGCAAAGCAAATTTTTGGAAAGATAACTGACTCAGTTTGGGTTTCCCCAGAAATCAACCTTGAGATAAAGGATCCCAGGGCAAGTAGTTTACTTGGGAAGTGAATGGCTGGTAGGGGAAGAGGGGAGCAACATAGGAAAGGGAAAGCAGCGAACAAAGGGTACATTAGCCAGCAAATACACTACCATCATGGATGGTTCTGGAAATGCTTCTGGAAAACCCTGGAACCTAGCAGAGCAGATCTCATTATAGAGCGATCTCATTTTAGGGTTGAGGGACCTAAGGTATGTATTACCACTCCCACCAGTCATTAATTGAGAGATGCTGAAGGAGCATGGATGTTAACCCTCTGACACTTCTTGCTTCAAGTGTGGGTATGGTAGTCCAAGAAGGAGCAAGGCAAACCCTCAAGCCAAGAAACAGAGAGTGGCGGTCAATGAGGGTCCAGAACGTTTTACGACGGTTAGCCTGAGGAGATGCGGCAGTAAAAAGAAACTGGTGGGCAGAACACCACAGAAGTTCAGTGCAGGATCTTTGAAAATCAGAAACCCTTGGTTTAAGTCCTAGTACCAGCCGTGACCAAGAGTTGACCCTGGGTAAGTGACTAAACTTTTCTAAAGTTTCTTTATTTTCTCCACATAAAATAATGACAGAAAACAGTAATACAGGCCTCCGGGTACTTAAACAAGCATTAAATGACTCAGTGTAAGTAAAACTCTCTTACAGGGCCCAGCATAATCAATGCTTGATGACTACCAGCCACCATTATAATAATTTCTATTATTACTGTAAAGTCATGAATTTTGTATGAAGCATGCTATTCACATTCAGAGATAAGGGTACATCAATATGGGAAGGTCCTCACTTGAGCACTTGTATTCTGGGTTTTGATTCAAATATTACCAAATGTACTAGACAGAAGTTTTCACCATAGACGAATAATTTGTTGTTTTGTTCTTAACAGCTAAAAAATTCTTTCTAAAAACTTGAATCTGTATAATCTACCTGTAATCAAAACAGCTTAAATAAAATATAAGAGCTATACTCCAAGGTGAAGTATCAGTAGAAATTAGAACAATTTTTTTTAACCTAAGAAAGAGAATCTTTCTTAGGAGAAAAGTATAAAAATCTTAACTCTCTACATAAAAACACACCAAAAGGGTAACAAAAAATGGAATGAAATGATAACATAAAATCTGGATAAAATTGTAATTTTGAGCTGTGGTCCTCCATCTAGGGTGATTCTTTTCCCATCTCCCCAGAGGATATCTGGCTATGTGTCTGGTGACATATTTTATTGTCAGAAGTGGGGGTGGGGACTATGCTACCAGCATCTGGTGACTGAAGGCCAGAGATGCTGCCAAATGTCCTATAATACAAGGAGCCCCCCACTACTGAGGCTGTGCCTAAACTGAAGGAATCCTGATTTAGAGTTTATATTATACTGCCATAAATCACCGTAGTCTCTAAACAATAAACACTCCTGATATGCAAGCATTGCTTTGAATCATAAAATACAGTATACTTTTTAAAGGTTAAAAAAGGGGGGGGTTTCCTATGACAAGAAGTACACATCAAGAAGCCTTGAATCCTGAGTAGCACTCCCTACTATAAATTTGTTGTGTTTCCACCTGCCAGATGAAAGCAATTTCAACAAGCCATCAACAAAGCCAGGTAATTAAAATGTTGGTATAGACATGACCTTGGTTAATTCACCCTGACTTGCAATAGCTAAAATGATGACAGAGAGGAACCCAGAGATTCTAAGGTCAAAGCTATGGCACATGGGGCTAAAATTTTCATTTTCAAATTATTTTAAGCAAAATGATGGCTTATTGCAATAACATAGATTGCCTTTTTGTTTTCATTAGTAAACCCTCTGGGAACTTGAACATAACAAGTACAAGCTAAACCTGATTACTTGGTTTATAGAACACAGAGCACATTATCAAAGAGCTAATGACAATGTCTATTCACTTAGAACTCTGAGCAACCTGCCGACTTTTAATCAAGTTTTAAAGGTACAAGAACAAAATAAAAATTGAGAATGAATGTTTTTACTCCCAACTATAGGAAGGTAAAGAGGCTTGTCGACAATTGTTCAAATAATATCAGAACCAAGATTAGAACTTGTAAGCAGAGAAGCAAACACATTTTCAGCAAGGCAATTTTTTTCCTAACCGACAAATTCCACCAAACTCAACAAGAAACTGTGATCCAAATCCATTTTTTCTACTAAAATTGCTTTGTTACAGCACAGTTGTAGCAAGACTAAAGAGCTCAAAACACATTTTCTTCTCTAAACAAGCTATATAAGATGAGATCCAAGCATGTAAGCACACTGAGTTTTCAATTTACTAAATATATGTTAATGCATGCTAATAATAAACCCTTAAATAACAGTACTAAAACTGTTTTCATTTCCCTGATGTTTCTATCCATTACACTATAACTGGAATTCTTCCCATCTTAAGGTTTGGACATTTAGCATACTGAAACCCAAAATGAAATCAACTGACTCAAGTTAGAAAAGAATTACTAAAAGCATCTGTCAATTCATATAAAACGTAAATGCCAGTGAGATGAAAACTGTCATTTTGATATCAAAATCCAGACCCTATGAAATGGGACTTTTCCTTTATCACCCAGACAACCCTGCCTCCAGCACTTAAAAATGCACTGAGCTGTGATTTAGCATCTGGGATGGAAGACGTCGGCATATTAAGGCCAATGAACAACAATGAAAAGAAGTATGCAGAAAATTTATTATTCTACCACAGTGAAGGAATGAATTGTAATTTTTCTAAATTCTTCTCCTTCACTTTTCTTATTCCCCAAAGATAACATTCATGCATTTGACCAGCACAGCTTTCAGTGAACTATATTTTAACAGGAAAAATTCACATTCCAATTTGGTCCATTCTCCTTTGTCTTTGACAATTAATCATTAATTGGGGGAGGGGAAAATGCTTCTTTAAAATAATCTTATTTACAACAGAGTAATTGTGATAGAAGTTCTGCTAATACTTTCAAGAAGTCCCCATCACAAATACATGCCAAAAAACAGGAAGCGTATGAGTTCCAAAGTCTTCAACTTGTCAAAAAGACTTATCTACACCAAACAAAAACATTCAACTAATAATAAGGCCAACATCAGCACAGCTTTGAGTCCATTAACAATCTCCAAAGGGTTGGATGACCTGAAACACTGCATTTGTTCAATGATCTGAATGCTAAGTGATAGCATGTTTGGAGAAAACATATTGCCAGGAAAAAGAAGCTTGAGAAATAATGGAATTATTTTTAGGTGGAAGCAGACATGGTTCTTTAAACATCAAACTATGAAAATATTTTTTCACTTAAGTTTGAAAAGTCTAGATGGAGCATGAACAATGTCAACTTGCTCTACTGCACGTCCCATTATTATCCAGGACAGGGGCTCTTTCATTTAGTCCTCTGAGCTCCTCTCATGATCCTGGCTCTGGGGGAGAAGCTGAGGTTGCCCAAATGAAAATGGCAACTGAAAGAACACCCAAGATTCTCAGACAATTGAGAGGCGATACAGGCAGATGGATAAGAACACATAAAATGATGATGGAGAGGAACCCAGAGATTCTAAGGTCAAAGCTATGGTCAAAACAGATGATGGGCATGTGGACAGGATGGTAAGGGACAGTGTTGATGGAGCTAGGAGACAAACCCAAGAAGTCTGTGTCAAGATGCCATTCAGTGCAACACCATGTGAAGCTATTTCCCACTGATTGGCATTGAGGATGGAAGAAGTGGCTCTCCAAAGGAAAAGCAAAATGGTGGTACCAGAAGGAGGGATGGATTCTAGGCAGGCAAGATCAGTAGAGGTCCACGTAGCCAGAATGATTTATTCATGTAGAATACGGAGGGAAGAACCTTTTAGGCAAAGGGGTAACACTTTATAAGGAATTGTGCTTTTGCAACAGTACTACTGGGGCCACTTTTCACCGACATGCAGGTAGGCTGCCAGGGCCAGAACCTCCAAGCCAGCTGAGGACACCACTGCCCATTAGCATGGGTCATTAACGTTGGTTTCCTCCACTGGCTGAGGTTTCTGTCACATGAAAGACCAAAGACACTGCTGGACCCTCTAATGATGAATTGCTCAAAGCAGCCAGAAAAACAACAAAAAAGAAAAAATTATCAGCTCACAATTGAAACCACCTTTGCTTTATCCCCACAACAAACTCCTTTCTCTTTCATCCAAGAACACAATCAACTCCCCAGATACTGTGTTCCTCTGGAAAGCTGGAAGATACAGTCTTTTCATAAGTTCAGATCATTCAATTGATGTGGATCCTGAAAATATTACAGATTAATCCCAAAGAACACACTGTGTTTTGCCATATTCATGTCAGATTTGTAAGTCAAAGCCTTAAGTTGATATGTGTGACTAACACAGGCGAAAGACGTGATGGAAAATGAATTTCTCAGAAAGAGAAAGATACCAGCTGCTTGGAACTGTAATTAGTAAAGCTTCTAATTAACTGGCACTCTAAAAATAGAAGAAATCAGATACAATATATATCATCTGACAATAATAAAAATCACAGCTCATTTATTAATGTAACAAGGCCTCCACACCCCATTGATTTCCTGCGATTTTATTAGAATCTGCTTTCAAGCAAAACAAAACATACAGATAAATATTTCCAGTTCAACTTCCATCTCTTTCAACAGATTGAAACTTCCTTGAAGGCAGGAATTGTGTCTTATGCAACTTTGTATCCCTTAGAATGTGGTGACAACCGCACAAAGGGAATGAGAAGGGCAAGGTCAAGGGCGAAGTTAAGAGAACAGCCAAGAACCGCAAGGGAAAGACAAACCTGGCACATGTTATCACTGGGCCTGCCACACCACCCACTACGACTTCTCTGTAATCACTCAGCAAACGTTTGTGGAGCTGCGCCCCCGTGGACTTGAGTCCCATGACTGATCGGCAGTACAGTCTCCTTTGATATTTCTTACTTGGCCTGCAATGTCACTTTTGATCATTTTATCAATTCACCATCTTTCATCAGCCAAAGCAGAACAGGCCTACTCTCTTCCTCTTATTTTGGCACAGGCTGCCACATGAGTGAATTCTGTGTGTGTGTGTGTACGTGTGTGTGTGTGTGTGTGTTTCTTGAGGTCACTGCAAAAAATTTTTCCTTGTTTCTTCCTCCCTGCAGGCTCTTAAGTCAAGGCAGGTTTCAGCAATATCACCAGCCCAGTAAGGACTCTTGGATAAAAGAGCTGTCTGCCCAAGCTCCTCAATTTATCAGAGCCTTCAGACATGAAAGAGTAAACCAATTCCTAGTCAGCAAAGTTGCATGACAGAAAAAAAGCAAATAAAACCATCAAATGGATTACATACAAGCCTTGAATCCAAAATTAAAGAATATGGGGAAACAAGGTACTTAATCAATTAGAGTGAGCCCAATATTCTCTTTATATCCAGAAACCAACCAATTAAACAAACAGCAAATAACAAGCATTCAGTTCCTGATATTTATATAGCAAATGATACGGTCATTCATTCTAATGTCCCAGTTTAAAGTTTCTGGCTTAATTCTTCAAATGTATTGAATCAGAATCATTAATTTTTTTAACTCTGTCAATTCATTCAAGGTCATTTTCTTCCACAGAATCAGACATTAGCTTTGCACCTTCATTAAATTTGTACTTCAGCCAGTTAATGGTACTTAAAAGGGAGAGGTGGCACTTCGGGTATCTATTAACATATCTAAACTACTCTGTGCTGTGTGATACAATGGAATGATACAAACAAAATCCATGTCTATATTAATGCAAAAGCAACATATTTGATGCCTTTTTACCATACTCTACCCCTGTGTAATCCAAAGAGCTACTCAAATAAGAATTGTACAGTTAATGCCATTATGTTCTCCTGATTAATCAACAACTTTCTAGAAACTTGTGGGAGAAAGCAAAGTTTTACGTACAGCCATGACCTGTAAAGAGACCACAGGCACATGTGATGAAAATATATTTCTGAAAATCTTTCTTGGGATTGTATCTAAATATGACTGATAGATAAGATCTCTCACATAAGGCATCTCACCCCATCAGGTGTTTCCTAGATATAGACTGGGTACTTTCAGTATTAAAAATTAGCATTTTCTGTTCTGCAATATTTTAGTTAGTGGGCTTAAATACCTATAGGTTATGGCCTGATGGTGGATATGTGAACGGGTAGGGGGGAAACAAACATGAGCTTCTCAAAATTCATGTTACTTCCCAGGAGCAACTTTCACACTGGAAATATCTGATTTCCATTATAACATTAATTAAATTAAGTGTACAAAACTTGAGGACATGATCTGATGACCACTGTTTAGATTACTGGGTGATCTGGTCTTTTTATTCCATTATAAAAATACTACTTGCAGAAATCTGTTTGCCACTAGGAATTTAATAAGGGAGATCATATGACAAAAGTGAACTTGTTCGTGATGAAAACTAGTTGAAAATGGTGCCACATTAGCTATGCACTAATTAATTCATTCACACACTCATTCATTCATCAATTATGTATTGAATACATTCGATGACCAGACCTTACATAAATAAAGTTAAGGAGGCATGGTTTCTTCCCTTCTTATGTCTTTCCTCTGTTTCTCACTTTGAAAAGTATATTAAACATCTTCTATAGCAAAACACTATAGGAAGTGCCACCATGGAGATGGAAGTAGGACACACATCCCTTACTCTCACTGATTTCTCAAACAGCTGGGGGAAATGCTACATAAACAGCTTTTATAATAGAGGGATGAGCAAGCATTAGAGAAAGGTGCTGTCAAAACAAACATCTATAAAGCAGTGGAGGAAGAAATTTATGTGTCTGAGAATGGAACACTGACCTCAACCAGATAAAGATGAGAGGCTTTAGGCAGCTAAGAACATTCCATGCAAAGGACTACATTTGCAAGGGTGTGGAAGTTCCACATGTTCACGGAGTGATTTTGTTGAGAGACATCCTAACCCATGCTTTTTCCATACAGACTTCTTTTTTGCTCTGGCACCATCCCCTTACCAGGCCCTGAGATGTGATAACAGAGATGTCACAGTTTTGGTTTTTTGCCCCAAAGCCTCCATCCAGGTGACACACAGGTACTACTGTATGACCCATTCAGTCTCTGCACAAGTGTCCTCTGACCCTACCTTATTTTACTTCATAGCACTCACTCTACCTTAAGAGTATTTCTTTGCTTATTATCTGTCTTTCCCTAAACTATCTAGAACACAAGCTGCATGACACTGGGGTACTTGTCTTCCTTGTAGCTTCATTCCATCTATTCATTTGTTCCTTTAATCAACTAAAATTAACTGAGCTGCAAGTACATGAATGATACTGTACTAGGAACTGGGAGTATAAAGATGAATGAGACAGCATTCCTGCTTTTTTTTTTTTTTAGATTTTATTTATTTATCTGACAGATGGAGATCACAAGTAGGCAGAGAGGCAGGCAGAGAGAGAGAAAGAAGCAGGGTCCCTGCTGAGCAGAGAGCCTGATGCGGGGCTCGATCCCAGGACCCTGGGATCATGACCTGAGCCGAAGGCAGAGGCTTTAACCCACTGAGCCACCCAGGCGCCCCGGCATTCCTGCTTTTAAAGACTGTATCATCCATAAAGGGGGGCGGGTGTTTGTTTATCTATTCTTCCATTACAATCTACTCCAAAACTTAATGGCTTGATACAAATTATTATTACCATATTTCATGATTCTACTGGTCAATAATTAGGACAGAGGATAGAAGGAATAAGCTCATTTCTGCTCCATCAAGTCTGGGATCTGAGCTAAAATGGTTTTGCAAGGGTCTGGAACAAGTGAGGACTGACTGTGCAGCTACTCTGATCATATGGTCTTTCCATTGATGTAGCTTTAGTTTTGTTACAGCGAGGAGGCCTCAGGGTATTGAATTTCTTTTTTTTTTTTAATTTTTTTTTATTTCTTTTCAGCGTAACAGAATTCATAGTTTTACACCACACCCAGTGCTCCATGCAATGCGTGCCCTCCACAATACCCATCACCAGGCTCCCCCAACCTCCCACCCCCCGCCCCTTCAAAACCCTCAGGTTATTTTTCAGAGTCCATAGTCTCTCATGGTTCATCTCCCCTTCCAATTTCCCTCAACTCCCTTCTCCTCTCCATCTCCCCATGTCCTCCGTGTTATTTGTTATGCTCTGCAAATAAGTGAAACCATATGATAATTGACTCTCTCTGCTTGACTTATTTCACTCAGCATAATCTCTTCCAGTCCC
>PISX010025487.1:0-26049 GCA_004024625.1 Mellivora capensis | reverse complement strand
GGCCAAAATTAGCAAGACAGGAAACAACGTGTGTTGGAGAGGATGTGGAGAAAGGGGAACCCTCTTACACTGTTGGTGGGAATGCAAGTTGGTGCAGCCACTCTGGAGAACAGTATGGAGATTCCTCAAGAAGTTAAAAATAGAGCTTCCCTATGACCCTGCAATTGCACTACTGGGTATTTACCCCAAAGATACAGATATGGTGAAAAGAAGGGCCATCTGTACCCCAATGTTTATAGCAGCAATGGCCACGGCCGCCAAACTGTGGAAAGAACCAAGATGCCCTTCCATGGACAAATGGATAAGGAAGATGTGGTCCATATACACTATGGAGTATTATGCCTCCATCAGAAAGGATGAATACCCAACTTTTGTAGCAACATGGACAGGACTGGAAGAGATTATGCTGAGTGAAATAAGTCAAGCAGAGAGAGTCAATTTCATATGGTTTCACTTATTTGCAGAGCATAAGAAACACGGAGGACATGAGGAGATGGAGAGGAGAAGGAAGTTGAGGAAAACTGGGTGGGAGATGAACCATGAGAGACTATGGACTCTGAAAAACAACCTGAGGGTTTTGAAGGGGCGGAGGGTGGGAGGTTGGGGGAGCCAGGTGGTGGGTATTATGGAGGGCACGCATTGCATGGAGCACTGGGTGTGTTGTAAAACTATGAATTCTGTTACGCTGAAAAGAAATGAAATTAATAAAAATTAAAAAAAAAAAAAGCTACCATGGGCGTTCTTGCTCTACCCGTTGAGGGACATCCAATCAACCTTGGTGAGGCTGATGAGTTTATCCTCCATGTTTGCTCAAGCTAGGCTGCATCTCAGAGCTCAGTGTGAAAGATGTGGACAGAGAACACTCAGCACAACCTGCCATTTTGGTAATGTGTTCACATAGCAGCAGAAATTAGAAATCTATAAAAAGTAATATACACCAAGATTACATTTGTAAGATGAAAGTTAAATAAATATAAACAATTATAAAGTCAACTTCATGTGACTTCCTCTTGATTTCTTGTTCTGAAATTTTGTTATATAATTACATATATTCTCTCTGGATTCTAGTTATCAGTCATGGACTCCCTGTTTTCTTTTCTTTTGTTTTTTTCTGACTTTTCTTACTCTTCTAGAAAACTTCTTTTTTATTCAAGTTTCATGTTATGGGGGGCACAGTGGAGTCAGATACCTAAATTTGAACCATGGCCTCAGTACTTGCCAGCTCTCTAATCATTGTCATCTATAAAACTGGAAAAGACAATAATTCTTTCCAGGTTATTGTGATAATTAAATAAAATAACATCCAAAAAATTCTGACACTTAGGTTAGAACTCATGTGTGGATAAAGTTATGATTAGCTTATTAAACTGTGGTTGTTCCTATGAAGAGATCATTATATATCTGACATTATATATCTGACATGCTGCCTGGCTTGGAGAAAATCCCATTTTTTAGATTTAACTTCCATTGTGTATCTAAATACATATCAGAATCTTTTTTAAAAAAATTTTATTAACATATAATACATTATTAGCCCCAGGGGTACAGGTCTGTGAATCTCTAGATTTACACACTTCATAGCACTCACCATAGCACATACCTTCCCCAATGTCCGTAACCGAACCAGAATCTGTTTTTTAAATCATTTTAATTAGCATTCTCTCTATAACTTCATAAAAATATTATTGAACTTCTTTGTGTACAACTTCTATGTAATGTGAATACTTCGGTGAGGGCTTATGTATTAATTCACATGGTGACATATTTTTATGATGATTGCTTTTAGGAAAATGTTTTAAATCTTAAATATCATGTGTTTACATAATCAGGAAACTTCCTTACTATTCTGTATCTTATTGTGAACAGCTCCTGCCCAAGTCACAATTTTAGCCTGGACATGATGATCCTTCATTGTCTAAACTAAGGACCCAACTTGAATTTGGGTCAAAAGGTTTAGTCATGGCAGGTTATAGGAATAAATAAAATATTTGGTGCACACATTTGCTGCCAAGTAAGAGTACTCCTCAGACAAACAATAAACATTTGTAGCAGAATCTGGAGTCAGACACGCAGGGTTTGAATCTCAAATAACTTAATTCTTTGATCTTTTGTTCAATGTGTATAAAAAAGCACATAATGGGGCTCCTGGGTGGCTCAGTGGGTTATAGCCTCTGCCTCGGCTCAGGTCATGATCCCAGGGTCCTGGGATCGAGCCCCACATCAGGCTCTCTGCTCAGCAGGGAGCCTGCTTCCCCCTCTCTCTCTGCCTGCCTCTCTGCCTACTTGTGATCTCAGGGGTTGCTGGGAAGAGCAATCATGCCCAATACCTACTAATTATTGTCAATATTTATCATAGATGATTTAATGTTATTGATAATATCGTGGATAATGATTATTTAGTATTACCACTCCTACTACACCTCCTCACTCTTAGTGTGTTGCATTTCCCCCCACACACAATTTTCTATCTACTATTAAGAAAAGTGATTAATTTATACCCATTTAACAAATGTAAATATTAATGACACTTACTCAGTGTTAACATTTATAGATCATGGTTCAGAGACATTATCTCACTTTGAACTTTCCCACAGCTTCAGAGGAAAAATAGGGTTATTGTTATTCTTATTTGAGAAAAAAAAAAGAAAAGGTTCATGGAAGTTTAGTGCCATGGTCAGACTCTCACAGTTTATAATTAAGAGCAGAGATTAGCCCTCGCAACTTTGCAAGGATAATATTAAACCATGATGCCTTCCTCACAGCTATGCATAGAGACTCCAGTAGTAAAGAAACTAAGGCCAGAAAAATGTTTTTCTCATAACTTTCCATAATACTCTCAAAACTTGGTCATATGCTAACATTATAAAATACCAACGGGGTTGTTACCCACTTACCGTAGTCAAATACTGAATCCTGAAGGTCATCTTCATTGTTTAGTCTGTTGTGATTATGTCATTTCATCACTGATGTAACAATTTTTGCTTTAATAAAACCCTGCGCTGCCTCACCAGAAGCAAAAACCTTTCCAGAAATGTAAACAGCAGAGGTGGGAAGAGACAAAAAGAAGCTGTTTTCTTTAATAGAAGAGCAGCGGGCCTTGTGCGTCACGTGGGGAGACAGAACGCCATCCCTTAAATGTGTATGCTTGCCTCTGAATGAAATGTTTTCCATTTTTACATATGGCCTTAGTATAAACGAGCAAATATGAGAACTCTAAGAATTTAGAGGAGATTGATAGCAACAAAGTATATTATTATATACATTTGCTCTGTTCTACCTGGGTAAGAACTCCAGGTCCCCCAGACAGAATGTGACTTAGCTAGCAACCTTTGGGTATAGTTCACCATTATACAAATGCCTAACAATTTCTCATGGATAAAGTATAATTCTCAAGTGGAGGAGGGAAACAGGGAAAGAGTAGCTATTCAAAGGTAGGAATGTTAGTTTTAGTGGCAGACTTTTCTCTCAGTAGCCTTGAAACCGAGAGTGATCACTTCAGCCTCTTCTGTGGCCTCAGCTTCTGTCTTCAGATCAAAGGGGTCATAGGATGTGTTTATATATTTTAGTGTTGTTAATATAAAGTGAGATAACATAGGGTTGAGAGTCCCAAGACTTTTTCTTTTAGCTTTTTTGGATTCTTTGTTTTGGGGTGGGTTGTTTATTTTTTAGCCAAAATGTAATGCATGTTCCTTGTAAACAAGAAGAGGGGGAAAGGGGGAAGGAAGAAAACAAACTAGCAAATTTATTTAGAATCATACATCTTTGTATTACTGTGATGTTTAGAATAAGAATAGGTATTATTCTTAGCACAAGCAATGCAAAGGCCATATGACTATGAACAAATCACTTACTCTTACCCTTTCTTAATCCACGAAATAAGAGATCAAACTAGTTTATTTTTTGACAAAATGTCATATTTATACATAATTCTCCAGAAGAAGTCACCAGAAGACTTCTTAAAATGAAAATAAATATAGTCCTATGTTTTATTGAAATGAATGTGAAGAATGAAGTGTCAAACAGGACATTCAGAAAGTAAATGTTTGGTGTTTTTCAGTCAAAATTTATTAATAAGAACGATTTGTGAAACGTAAATAAAACTCAGTTTTTAAAATCTCAATGAATTTATAAAAGAGACAAAAGCAAGCTTATAAGCAAGTCCAGATTCTGTCTTACAGTTACCTTAGCTAATAAGGAATCATTGGAATCAATGATTGGATTAGTGAAGTTACTTGGTTCAAATAAATTTCGTGAATAAACAGCTGTATGGATCATGACCCCCAAAAAAGTGCTTTTAAAGAGAAATGTTACTGAAACAATTCTCCTGGGTAAGTAAATAGAGAATGAATTAATAATACTAATTTTTAATCCTGTTTTGATTCAATAAACATTTTTGAGCACCAATTACATTTAAGGCAGGAAGCTGAATGGTAGAGCTAGGAAGACTCAGAAGCCAAAATTCGCAGCTTTTCCAGCAAAGGAGGAAAAAAACCCTAGAGAGGTGTATCAATTAGTGTCCCATGGGTCAAGGTATGAACAGCGGATCTATAGAAGTAGAAACCTACTAGTTACAGTAGTCCTCCCTTACCTGCTGGGGAATACATTTCAAGATCTCCAGTGGATGCATTTTGTGTTATGCGTTAGCAAAACCAAACTCTTCATAACACCCAGTGAGGAAGAGAATACTGAAGAAAGTGTTTCCTCCTGAAGGTAATACACAAGAGACACTAGGAATGTTTATGTGATGGATGAGGACCAAGCCCAGAGAAATAGTTTGTGGTGTACAAGGGTGGGACGAGACATAAGGAACCACATTTTACAAGAGATAGCACAGGAGGGGCTGTAGAAGTGTTTCTTGACATGGCTTACAGCTCTGAATCCGGAGGTCTAGGGTGAGACTGGAAATCTGCATTTTGTTTAATTATAAATTAAATTATGTGTTTATATAAATTATAATTATATATTCACAATGGATGCATTGGGCAGTATTCTGAAGCAGCTGATGTCAAAAGTAAATAACACTTTGTAAGACCCTTTTTCTTGGTGCGGTAACTGACACCTCATGTATCATTTTGGAAGGCAAAATGTTTAGTCACTCTTCATTAACATCGTTTCCTTGAGTAAACTCTTCATTGTTTCCTCAGGATCTAAAGATGCATATCATATATGTCATCACCTTTCTGCTTAAATGGAACTCTATTCTTAATATTATGAGTCCTGCTTCCATCATACTGTCTTCTGACTGTTCTGGCACAACAATGCCAGACCACACATATCTGCCTCTTTGTTTTAACAGCTGCATACTATTCCGTTGTAAGAGTATTCCGTAATATATTTAACCAGTCCTCTGTCAGTGGGTCATTTTAATATTTCCAGGGTTTGTTTGGTGGTTTTTTTTTTTGCTATTACATTTCTGAATGAACATCCCCGAGCAGACCTCTGTGCACAGTTGTGTAACTATAACTGAAATAGAACTTCCAATATGCAGTCTGTCGCTAGACTTGGGCGATATTGTCTGAAAAATGATAATTATGCATTTATTAAAACTCAGCAGGGTTTGGCAGCAGAAAGAACACTCACGTTTCATAATTGCTTCTTTGGCAACCCATGACTGCCACCAGAGCAAACACATCTCCCACGCTGGGATCTTATCTTAATCATCACTGAATATCCAGCCCACAGCAAATGCCTAATACAGAGAAGTTGCTCAGTAGGTATGTGAGGACAAAGTGAATGAGTAAATTCTGTTCATAGTCTTAATCTCTGTGATCGACTCGATATGTGACCTTATATAAATTATGGACTCTTTCTGGGCTTCGGTTCCTTCTTCTGACAAACAAATATAAATCCTAGCCTGACTGTACCAAAGATTTGGCAGAAAGAACAGTAGAATAATAAATTTAGTAGTGACTTGAAAAACTAAAACATTCAGAAAATTCACATAATCATTGTCAATATGCATTTAATAAATAACTTCTTTTGCAGGGCATAGAATATTGGAAATTGAGTATGTGATGCTAACTACCAGTGTAAAATAGAGATCAGAGAAAAGTAATAGTCTTTGGGAGAAGGGTATGGGCTAATGAATTATTATCTTACCTTTATTAGTATCAATGTCAGTATCATTATGATACTGATACTTAAAGCTTCCAGGTGGAAAAGTGCTATTGACTATAAAAGTCACATACTCAATATATTAAGTTTTATGCTTTCTTCCTCCCATCGGCTTATTAATTTTTATGGACATACCAGAAACCTCTTGATGCTTTGGAAAGCCTTAGGTATAATTTTAGTTCATTCAGTTTAATTCATCAATAGTATACTCAGGGGCACCTGGGTGATTCAGTCAGTTAAGCACCCGACTCTTGGTTTCGGCTCAGGTCATGAGCTCAGGGTCATGAGATTGAGCTCCACGGAAGGCTCTGCACTCAACACTGGGTCTGCTTGAGATTGTCTCTCTTCTCTTCCTCTGCCCCTCTCCCCACTCATGCTCTCTAAATAAATAAAATCTTTAAATTTATTTTTTAAATAGTATACTTGGGGCGCCTGGGTGGCTCAGTGGGTTAAAGCCTCTGCCTTCAGCTCAGGTCATGATCCCAGGGTCCTGGGATTGAGCCCCACATCGGGCTCTCTGCTCAGCAGGGAGCTGCTTCCCCCTCTCTCTCTGCCTGCCTCTCTGCCTAATTGCGATATATCTCTCTGTCAAATAAATAAATAGTATACTTAGTTAGACAAATGATAAATAAATATTCATATCTAGATATGGGCACATTCAAAATGTTATCAAACTTCAAATACATTGCCAACCTGAAAGGATCTTTTGAGTCCTCCAGTCTTTGCCTTTTATGTGGGGAATTGAGGCAGATAGGCACAATAAACAGAGGAAAGGAATGAAGATTTTGGAGAAACAATTGAGGTTCAAAAGGAAGAAAGCTGATATATTTTAATGCAATGTTTATATTATATTTGTTCATTTAATTCTGTTTCCCTGCAGGTTTAAATGTGTATTTGGCTACTTGGCTACTTGGCTACTGATTAGAGAACACAAAATGAATAACTCAACAAACTCCTCTAACAGTGGCCTGGCTCTGACCAGTCCTTATAAGACATTTGAAGTGGTGTTTATTGTCCTTGTGGCTGGATCCCTCAGTTTGGTGACCATCATTGGGAACATTCTGGTCATGGTCTCCATTAAAGTCAACCGCCACCTCCAGACCGTCAACAATTACTTTTTGTTCAGCCTGGCCTGTGCTGACCTCATCATTGGTGTTTTCTCCATGAACTTGTACACCCTCTACACTGTGATTGGCTACTGGCCTTTGGGACCTGTGGTATGTGACCTTTGGCTAGCCCTGGACTATGTGGTCAGCAACGCATCCGTGATGAATCTGCTCATTATCAGCTTTGACAGGTACTTCTGCGTCACAAAACCACTCACCTACCCAGTCAAGCGGACCACGAAAATGGCAGGTATGATGATTGCTGCTGCCTGGGTCCTCTCCTTTATCCTCTGGGCCCCAGCCATTCTCTTTTGGCAGTTCATTGTAGGGGTGAGGACTGTGGAGGATGGGGAATGCTACATTCAGTTTTTCTCCAACGCTGCTGTCACCTTTGGTACTGCCATTGCGGCCTTCTATTTGCCTGTGATCATCATGACTGTGTTATACTGGCACATATCCCGAGCCAGCAAGAGCAGGATAAAGAAGGACAAGAAGGAGCCTGTGGCCAACCAAGACCCAGTTTCTCCCAGTCTGGTACAAGGCAGGATAGTGAAGCCAAACAACAACAACGTGCCCAGCAGTGATGATGTCCTGGAGCACAACAAAATCCAGAATGGCAAAGCCCCCAGAGATGCAGTGACCGAAAACTGTGTCCAGGGAGAGGAGAAAGAGAGCTCCAACGATTCCACCTCTGTCAGTGCCGTCGCCTCTAACATGAGAGATGATGAAGTCACCCAGGATGAGAACACAGTGTCCACTTCTCTGGGTCATTCCAAAGATGAGAACTCTAAGCAAACATGCATCAAAATTGTCACCAAGACCCAAAAAGGTGACTTGTGTACCCCAACTAATACCACCGTGGAGCTCGTTGGTTCTGCAGGTCAGAACGGAGATGAAAAGCAGAACATTGTAGCTCGCAAGATTGTGAAGATGACTAAGCAGCCCGCCAAAAAGAAGCCTCCTCCCTCCCGGGAGAAGAAAGTGACCAGGACGATCTTGGCTATTCTGTTGGCTTTCATCATCACTTGGGCCCCATACAATGTCATGGTGCTCATTAACACCTTCTGTGCACCCTGCATCCCCAACACAGTGTGGACAATTGGCTATTGGCTCTGTTACATCAACAGCACTATCAACCCTGCCTGCTACGCACTTTGTAACGCCACCTTCAAGAAGACCTTTAAACATCTTCTTATGTGTCATTATAAGAACATAGGCGCTACAAGGTAAAACAGTTTTGTGGAGAAGGAAGGTGGTCAGGGGAGCTTGGGCGAAAGAAAGGGGATAAAAGAGCTCCCAGTTTTAAAATTCTCTGTCATTGCACTTTATAATTTTATTATGGAATGTGCAATTAAGGAGCCTAACAGTGACACTTTTATCGTGCCTATGCTCCAGTTTGAGAAACCCGCACCTTATAAACCCTCTCAGTTTAGGAGCAGTGAGACCATGAAGGAGACACGTTGGAGTTGTGGATTTAACGGACAATCTACGCTTTCTTGTACTCTCTTGAAGAAGGGCTTCTGAATCTACTATGATTTTATCTCTGCCCAAGAAGAATAACCTCGCTTTTTTTTCCTTTTTTTTTTTTTTTGTTCCTGTGTGTCCATACAAGGATGAAATGCCACAGTTACAAGCTAACATGGAGACTTACACATAAGGAAATAGACATCACACAATGGAAAAGTGAAGAAAGAGAGTCAAAACAGGATGTAGAAAGGTCTCCGGAGTGCTAAGCATGTATTATTCTTTTGTTACAGTTTTATTTGGAGATTTACAACTTTACAACATACTAAATGCTCTTTTCCCCTCACCTTTCCCTTTTCCCACCATCAAAAGAAAGCAAACAAACAAAAACCATCATATCATTATATATGATATAGATAGAATAGTGATAGAGATCATCACTATTTTTCTCATTATAGCATCGGCTTTTGTACTTCCCTGTTCTACATTATGTAAGGGCAAAAATCTGCAGGACTTCCACTAAATACAACCAGACACAGCCATGAAAATGGGCCTTTCACCCCTGCCCACTGTGTCATTTGCATTCTTTGGGCGTATAAAAGCCTGTAATCACTTAGTTTGCTTATGATCCTTTAGGTGAAATGTTTTCACCAATCGGGTTTTCTCCTAAACGAGCTCCTTTTGTGAATGGAATAGCCTACCTAATACATAAACATGCTTGAGAAACCAAAGTCATTTTTTAAACTGAGGTTTTGTCAAATTAAATAGTAGTCCTTTTTAGTTGGAGGAAGTTTACCGAGGCCAGATGAATTTTGCAAAAGGCAAATCGAAGGCTGAGAGGGCATTCTCTTTCAACCGGAATTTGCCTGACCCATGTATGTAATGCTAACTTGAAAAACATGAACTTCTGGCCTTTGTCAGCAGGACGAAGCTACTTTACTCGTTTAGAATCCTAAGTAGGATTAACGTACTCTTGTGGCACCAGTGACTTCTGGGTCAGTCCCAAGAGAATAAGGCCTTCTCTTCAATGTCGGTTATCAAGTGATATTCAATTCATAGTCAAATGAGATTGTTTATAGCCATCCCATGTCCCATTGGAAAAGAAAAAGTCATTAAAAAACATTTCCCGAAACCACCTGTTCCATCTTCCTCAAATTGTCAATTCTCCCTAAAATTTTGTAACTTCAAAATTCTGTCCATAGAAGTATAGTAATCTTTGTGGCAGACATGTAGCAGATAACAAATGGAGGCCACATGAGATCAGCAAAATCTGAAGAATCGGCTGAATTTGCTGAAAATCAGCAAATCGGTAGCTGTGCCTGTGTCACTTCTCATTATTTCTTTAGTTCTAGACCATCAGAAGTCAGATCAAGAACTATTACCCAAACAGTAGCTTTATATAGAATCTTGTCCACGTAGGGACTTTTTATTTGGTAACCCTAATAAATATATGATTGTGTTGATTCACATTTAGCTATTTTTTAATCCCTCAACTTTTTTTCTTTCTGTATGTACTATAGTCTTAAAATCAGATTTTTCTAAAGATGGCCCACTCAATAGAAATCAAATTTGTAAAACTAACTTCAAATTTCCTATTTTTCATTTTAGATCTGTGGACCTTATGATATCTTGGCCAGTAATATCCATATGAGTAGCATGATTAATTTTTCAGTATTAAACCTTAGCACTTTAGAGCGGTTTTGTGTGACTTGCCTCATCAACGGCATCTCAACAATTTTGAGAGTTAAAAAGCACAAGGTAAACAACAACAAAAAAGAAGCGTTATTAAGAAGCAAATTGCCAACAATAGTTGCGTGTAACTTACCCTTTATAAAATAACTTCCTGTTCGAATAACTTCAGTCATTCCCCCACAAATCTCCTGGGTATAAACATACACCATCAGTTCACACAGATTCCTTTACTCCACAGTTACTGAGATGTTTACAATTTTAAATCCACATTAACTTTTATTTTATTTCTTCAAATCAGTGAATCAGTTCAATGGAAGGGACATCAAGCCAATGGGCTCTTTGGTTTGCTGTACATGAAACAACTGACTGGCTGAATATTTCACTTACTAACTTGTCCTTTTATGCTGTAGATTCAGCTTTAGTTGGGACAAACTCTTTGGATTCAAGGACTCAGGAGTCTGGATTTGGGTCTTTTCTGGTCCACTCTAACAATTCAACTCACGGTGAATCAAACTGCCTCTTGCTCTTCGTTGCCATTGCACCCTTCCCTTCCTTCTTTCTGTTCTTGGTCTTCACCACAGCCACCACAACCTTGTTGAAAGAGAAACCATCACGCATCACAGCAAAGATGTGACTATAGACTGACACGTCATGGAACCTTTGCCAACTGGAATCAGAGAAATGGAAAGAATACTGACATGGTAGATGATTAGAAAGACACAGAGGTTGTATTCAAAGGTTTGCATTAACTGTTACTGGATTTGTCTATTTCAGTGGCTCTCACACAGGAACAATGTTGCACCCCCAGGGACATTTAACAATGTGTGGAGACATTGTTGGTGGTCACAACTTGGGGGAGAGCTAAGGACATCCTGGTAGATAGAGGCTGGGGAGGCTGCTAAACAGCTTACAGAGCACAGGATAGCCTCCCCCTCACACATACAACTAAGAATTAACAGCTCCAAGTGTCGATCATACCAAAATCGAGAAACCCTGGTCTATTTTAAGGAATTCTAGAGCTTGCTTCATATACGTGGCAAAATAATCCTGTATCACTATTAGAATATCACTGCAAACTGCTCACCTGTTTCAAAAGGTAATGCTCACCAATTGTGTATCAGACATACTGTCATCCATGAGTCTGGTGTATTTGTAATTCACAGATTGGGAACCCAGGGGACATCAACATATCCAGAATTACCAGACCATGCAATAGCACATTGTCTCCAACATCTTCATGTCCCATTATGATTGTCACAGAGTCCAGTCAATTGAGGTTGCTGGTAATTGGCCATTAAAAGGATTGCAGATAATGTGGTCAGTTTCTATTGGAGCTGCCATTTTTCCTTTCAAAAACATTGAGAGCCTCTTTCAGAAACTATATGTTTCACCTCCTTTGTTTTCACTGAGACAGTGAATATCTGTCAAGAATTTCTTCTCTCCTCATAGCAATAATGTAAATATTCCAGGGTGGTCTTATAAGAAGAGGAGATTAAGAATGTCAAAAAGCCAGTTCATTTCTTAAAAAAAAAAAAAAAAAGATTCCCCTTTTACCAGTTCGAATTAATTTTAATATCAGCTCCAAATTGTTAGAACAAAGTCACCAATATAATAAGTCACATGGGATAAGCTTTCCCATTTGAATGTGGAAGCTGGAGGTCCCACACACTTCTGCTCTTTATCCTTTTACTGCTTTTTTGATCCTGGAGATCTGACACTGGGGAAGACAGAAATTCAAAATGATGGCAACATACACATAGAAATGCAATCTACTTTTACTTTCTCCTACGTAGTTCACTAGTAGTTGCCTTTCCCCAGTTTGATGATATCCCTTTCAACAACCACAGCACTGGTATTGCAAATAGATTAGGGAAAAGCACCCAAAGCTGGATGAACTGTGCAAAGTGTATTTTCAGCATGTACATATAATACCATGCTTCTTAAATATGCTTCTTTGAAAAGGGTGCACGCTGCAGCATGAATTGTGTGCATATTTAATGTATCTTTCTGGAATATGCTGTATGCTTACTATACATATTCTATAAATAAAGTAATGGACTGTATCATAGAAATACATATTTCTGTATGCAAATAAATATATTATACACAAAATCTTAATATGCAGTACGGTATATGTTGCTTTAGAGAGTAACGAGACTAGATTTTTTATGCCCAATTTTTTAAATTGCTTTTGAAGGAAGTACTTGCTTTTGAAGGAAGAGGTTTAAGAACAGACAAAATCCTACCCATATTACTATTAAGCTGTTTTATAATCTTTGAAAGCATGGCACTGACTTTAAATATCTCTTGGCGGCGGAATATATTAATAAATCTTTGCTGGTGTCAGTCCACGTGACAAGAATGCTCTTTGCTCCTATGCTCCCGACTGGCCTGTGACTAGAATCTTTCTGGCTGTTACTGTTCCAACAGCTGTGTTGATCTCACGTCTGATTGCCTGATGAGATTGCAACCAGTTCATTGACATACAGCTTTGCTCTCCTCCAAATTAACTGATTTTTGTCAAATAAAAAATAATCATACAAGGAGGAAAGGATGACCTTCAGAATGTTTTTATTCTGAGACGCAAGTTTAAAAAAAAAAGTACAAGCACTGTATTTTATAAAACATTCTTTTTAGTCTAAGTCCAATATAACATTCCATACATTAAATGTCAGAAATTTCTAGTCTAGGATATTGCAGGTTTCTCCAAGAAATGATGAAATAGGTGGTTTGTTTCTGAATGCCCTACATTTTCTCCATGGCACCTTCTCTTCCTCTCCTTGTTGCCCACTCAACTACCCACATTCCCCGGAACATTTTCCTTGGCTCATTAGCCTGAATTCCTAGTTAACAGATACTGTTATGATTTTAGTTGATATGGGGCATGCCATCCCAAGAGACACTTATATTTTAATAAAAAGTAGAAACACTGAACATCTCCAAGATCCCTATCAGTCTTTAGTTACCAAGGTCAGCAGTGGGAGAGATGATTTTCAGTGAATTCTTGTTTGCTATGCAAATCTTGTAATATGTGTCACCGTCTGTCCACTTCCTAAATTTTACCTGTTATGTCACAAGCCACCTTGTGCACTGTTGTCTCTTATCTGAACCAGAATCATTTCTAGAAAAACAAATGAAACAATTGAGTTTTTCTACGAATTCTCATTAGTTTATTGGTCCAGTGAAATGTTCTCATTTCATTTTTTAGAAGTTGACTGAATACTCTCTCGATGGATTGTCAAATGTTATTGCTGACTAGGTGGTTGCAAATACTGAGACAGTATAAACATCTTGCCATCATAAAAGAAGAATTTTCCACGTTATAACATGTATCAGTCTCTTTCAATCAAAAACTGGAGAAACAGAATGTGGTAAGTTGTGGAATATAGATATTAAATAAGTGACATCCTATAAAATCTGTACTTTGACTTCCTAAACACACACACAGTAGGTCATGGGACATTAAGAGACTAAAAAAGCATCCATCTTCTGAATTTGCACCATTTACCCAGGAGCTCACCCTAATCCTTCAACTGTACCTCTACTGGAAATGTGCATTTCTTCAGAGATTTTATCGAAGGATTTTTTTTTTAGAATGAGTATCCTTTTTAAAGTCATTATTATAAGATAATGAAGTCATTATTATAAGAAGGATGGGGCTCGTGTGTGTCTGTGTCCAGGGAGAATTACAGTGGGTTGCAGAGGTGGCCAGTTCAAATCTGGATTATAGGTGAACTAGTTGTATGAAAAGACAAACACGATTCACTCTATCCTTAAAGTAATTTTCTTCACATTGTAAGTCCTGCTGTCCTTACTGCCTTTGTATATAGCGCAGGTGCCTACATTTGTGATGGTGTGAGTATCTTTGCCAGGACCATATTATATTTAGCCACAGGTCAGTTGTTCTCAAACTCCAGCCTGATACAGAATCACCTGCAGATTGCTGGGCCCCATCAGTAGGTCTGAGGTGAGGTCTGAGAATTTGCTCAAGTACCCCAGCAATCCTGGTGTGAGCTTCCCTTTGAGAACGACTACTTTTTATAGTCTAATGAAAAATGTCACCAAAGCATTATGATAATTAGCAAGACATCTGTTACAGACAGTGAAAACTTTACATTTAAAACACTAGCCACAGGGGAGAAATTTTTTTTCTTAGACATAAGTTTGTTGCTTACTTGCAAATAGGCTGTTCATATTTTCTGTCTTTTGGGAAACTTCTAGCACCATGATCTCAATGCCAAAGATTAAAAATAACCATATTGATAAGTTTACTTGAAGAACCATTAGCATATTAAAGGTTAAAGATAAATACAGCAGAAACTTGAATTCTGTGATATATCCAATAAAAAATACTTTAAAATACATTTTTATATTATCTCTTACATCATGTATTTTTGCATAGAATATATATGCAAACATTCTCCTCATAGGAGTATTCAAAATGAATCATTCCATTATTTTGTTTAGAAGTAATGTTCAGTAAAAAATATTTGCTTTTGAAGGAATTCTTCAACCTCTTCTTAACACACACACTCGGGCACATAAACACATATGCACACTCACATAAACACATAAAATTCACACAAACAACATATACATGCATATAAACACAAGTTTCATCTTCTGTATCTTGACAGTGCCCAGAGGCATAATCTTTCCACGACTTTCAAAAGCATTTGGAAGTCTGCTAGAGAAGACATTGAACTCAGGTCAGCCAGGTACTAAAAAAAAAAATTCGGTATTATGGTTGCAGAATGTTCTCAAAGCTGTTAGAATCAATACATTTTAGCTTTGTGTCTTTCACCAACACATCCCAGTCATCTGAAGAAACCCGAAGGAAGCAATTACATGAACTCATGGTGAGGAAACACCTGAAATCTATCATAATCCCTGGAAGACATATCTACAAATACATATCTTCGTGACGGGTACCCCCAAACAGTAAACAACTACGCAATATGGTGCTTTCAATATCAACAAGACTATCTAGAGAGCTGCGCACAAGAAAAAAGTAATGATTTTGCAGCACATTTCTTCCAAAATCCATTCTTTTTAGGTTTATAGTTCTTCATACCTGTGGATGGTATAAAAACACAAGTGATATTTACTCTGAATATGCAACAGATGATCGAACAGCCCAAATGTCTGCTATCCTGAAAAACAAACAAGAAACCAGGAACGCAAGTCTCATCTTGCAGAAAAAAATAAGATTACCAACCTGATTATGTTTGCTTTTCTTGGGATCCTCCCCCATTCTGTTTATTAATGAAGAAGTAGAATTGATCATGTAAAGCCCAGATATTAAATGGCTGAATAAAACTATTTTATTTTTTCTCAACCCAATTGGGTAGCTTAACCTACATAGAAATAATCATCTGAACAACCTTGTATTTAAGCAGAAAAGATAATCATAAGGATAAAATTAAGAATAAAACAGGAGCATTACAAATATGATATCCCAATGAGGAAAAGAACTAAACCCCCAAGCTCTCTCAAAGAAATAACAATAACCCCAGTTCTTTTTCTATTTTTTGTCTGCTCATTTCCTTCATCTCTTTTTAGTATTTTTGCTAAGGTCTTTACTATTGTTGTTTTAAAAGTAATTTTTATAAATGTTATGAGTGTCAAACACAAAAACTGATGTTTCCCTAGAGCTTGTTTTTAATTTTAGTTGATACTGCTACTCCGGAAATCAAAAGGCATTTAAAAAAATAAAGCTGCTTACAATGACATGTGTTTTTAAATATCAAAACAAACAACATAGCAAAAATCTGGACAAAGGGCAAAAACATGGCTTTAAATGAAAAAAAAAAAAACCAAAAAACAAAAAACAAAAAACCTGTGTACATGATGGCTTTCAAATGTAATTATTTCCAAAGAACATGGCATCGATTTCCTCTATGGTCTCGCAGGCCTTCCCAGCACTGTTCACAGCATGGTGGTTGTTGGCCCTTGGTCACCCTGAGAAGAGCTCAAGACATATCAACATTCTGTTTGAAACCAGGCCCTGTGGGAACGTGAGTGGCATGATCATCAGCTGGGAACTTGTCATGATTAAGCATCAGATCTAAACTAAGCAATGCAAGCCTATTAAGCCCGCGTTGAGCATGCTGTGTGTGAGAAACCACAGTTTCACTAACTTGAGCACTGAGGAAGAATAAAATAACTGGAAGTTTTACACGTGATGGAAAAGGGAGCTAAAGCTAATGTAGGTACCCACATCTGTTAGGAAGCCTATTGTAACAGACCCTTCAGCAGATTCCTTGGCCGTGTACAGGTGAAATATTTTATGTCACTGAAAAATTAGGATGGTTATATTAGCTGTAACAACTCCTAAAAACTTGTCATGACAAAGGAACTTGGAATCCTCCTTGTTTCCACTGCTTTGCTTTTTATTGAAGAGTAAGAAATACAACATTCATTAGAAATACACGATAGTGTAGAGTCCTAGTCTTTTTAAAATCTTCCACCAAAAGACAGTTATTTGAATGTATGTGAACTTGTTAGGCTCTTTAGCGATAATCTGATTTAAATTGGACTAACGATATATATCGTATTGCTATAAATTACATATATTTATACGAGTCTTGCACATTTTATTTATAAAAGAAAAGAATGTGTTTAAAGAGATGGTAGTAGGAATTTAATGGAAGGTGATTCACAAATGCAAGGAATGAGGTCTGTGCCGGTGGAAAATACTCAACATATCAAAGGAGTGTTGTCTTAAGTGTTGATGCATGTGCGCAAAAACATTCCAGCTTCCTGATTCAGCACAGAGGACATAGTTGGAAGATGCTAAGAATGACAAGCCGTGTCCTGGTATGTTTTGGCCAAGCTGTATTCCTAAATAAAGCATAATATCAGTGGGAAAATCCAACAATAAAAATTTCTTTTCAAATAATTCATCATATTTGGAACACATTTGTGAGCATTTTGGAAGTCAGACTCTAAGGACTCCTGGGTACTCTTTAAGAAAGAATACCAAGTGGTACAAAGTCCTCTTTGGAAAGGTACTAATTTTAATGCAAATTAGTGTGAGCTCTGGCTCTGTCCTTGAAAACTGTCACTTCACTTTATCAGATGAAAAGCACTCCAGAGCACTGTTTCTGTCCTCTGCTTTCCATTTCTCAAATATCCAATGTACTGGAAAGAGAGATTCCAGATTTGCTCAGGTTTCTAGAAATACTCAGTGAGCTAGGTACGTAGGGAAGCTTTCCTTTTTTGTTTGTGATTTTCCCCAAGTAACTGACTTTGACACATTCGTCTCAAATTCCTTTTCTCCTTCCAAACAAAGGGAAGAAAGTCAAAACCCACACAAACTATTGCCTAATGTCCTCAAACTATGTGGGCCAGAAAGTACCATGGTGAATGGACTGAGAAATTACTGTCCTTGCCAGGGAGGTAGTGCCAATTTCAGCCAGAGGAAAGGATTTCCTTCAGATATTTTCACACTCAAGCTTCTGGTAAACTTAGATTATTTGATTCTCAGCATTGATCCAATGTCATGTGTTACCTATTCACACCTCCATCTAAAAGCATGGATAGCCTCCAGGATGGTCATAAACACTTCACTTTATGCCATGGGCAGTTCCTCAAGACTCCATACTCAGCTCTCTCTCATCTCTTTATTCTCTCCTGACACAATCCCATCCCTAACTTCAGTTTTTATTATCATCTTAAATCTGACAAGACATAAATATCCTCTCCATCCCATAACTTCTCCACCATCTACACAGTTGTCTACCTCAGAACTCCTCCTGGTACCTCAAATATACCTGAAGCTTACCACATCCCAGCTCACATTCATGATTTCACCAACAAAATTGGCCCCACTCCATTGTTTCTTAGTCTATCATCTACTATGCACACAAAATGGACATCATGCCATCATCCTCGACTTTCACCACAATCACCCTTCAAGTCCTCCTGATTTTATTTCCTAAGTATGAAATGTGTGTAGTCTACCCATTAGCTTCTCCCATTTCCACAAGCACCACCACATAAAATAAGCCGCGTAACCAATCTCACCACATCCACTCTGCCCCCATGCCCCCGTGCCATCCAAACCACAGCAAGCTTTTCAGAAGAAAAATCAGAATACATCACTCCCTGCTTAAAACCTGTTGGTGAGTTCTTTTGGCCATGTCCACATACGTTTATCTGACTTGCAAGCCCCTTCATGGACCTAGTCCCTCCCCCCTCTCTATCCTCACCTTCCAGCATACTCCCAGGTGATTTCCTTGTTCTTGCGTCATTGCCACAAGCCACACTCACCCCCGTCATGCCTTCTCCTGCCTAAAGACCTTAGCACAGTCTCTTCAACAAATGGTGTTGGGAAAATTGGACAGAAGAATGAAACTGGACCATTTCTTTACACCATACACAAAAATAGAGTCAAAATGGATGAAAGACCTGAATGTGAGACTGGAATCTATCAGAATCCTTGAGGAGAACACAGGTAGAGATCTCTTCAACCTCAGCTACAGCATCTTCTCCTAGACACATCACCAAAGGCAAGGGAAGCAAGGGCAAAAATGAACTATTAGGACTTCATCGAGACCAAAAGTTTTTGCACAGCGAAGGAAACAGTCAACAAAATCAAAAGACAATTGATAGAATGGGAGAGGATATTTGCAAATGACATATCAGATAAAGGGCTAGTATCCAAAATCTATAAAGAACTTACCAAACTCAACTCCCAAAGAACAAATAGTCCAATCAAGAATTGGGCAGAAGACATGAACAGGCATTTCTGCAAAGAAGCCATCCAAATGGCCAAGAGACATGAAAAAGTGCCCCACATCACTTGGCATCAGGGAAATACAAATCAAAACCACAATGAGATACCAGCTCACAGCAGTCAGAATGGCTAAAATTAACATCAGGAAATGACAGATGTTGGCAAGGATGTGGAGAAAGGGGAACCCTCCTACACTGTTGGTGGGAATGCAAGCTGGTACAATCACTCTGGAAAACAGCATGGAGATTCCTCAGAAAATTGAAAATAGAGCTACCCTATGACCCAGCAATCACACTACTGGGTATTTACCCCAAAGATACAAATGTAGTGATCTGAAGGGACACATGCACCCAAATGTTTATAGCAGCAATGTCCACAATAGCCAAATCATGGAAAGAGCCTAGATGTCCATCAACATATGAATGGATAAAGAAGATGTGGTGTGTGTGTGTGTGTGTGTGTGTGTGTGTGTGTATATATATATATATATATATATATATATATATATATAATGGAATATTATGTAGTCATCAAAAAATGAAATCTTGCCATTTGCAACAATGTGGATGGAACTAGGGGAACTAGGGGGTATTATGCTAAACGAAGTAAGTCAATCAGAGAAAAACAATTATATGATCTCGCTGATATGTGGAATTTGAGAAATAAGGCAGAGGATCATGGGGGAAGAGGAAAAAATGAAATGGGATGAAACCAGAGAGAGAGAGAAACCATAAGAGACTCTTAATCTCAGGAAACAAACTGGAGGTTGCTGGAGTGGAAGGGGGTGGGAAGGATAGGGTGTCTGGGGGATGGACATTGGGGAGGGTATGTGCTATGGTGAGTGCTATGAATTGTGTAAGACTGATGAATCACAGATCTGTACCCCTGGAACAAAAAATACATTATATGTTAAAAATTTTTTTAACTTAATTAAAAAAAAAAGACCTTATCACAACTTAACCTGAAGAGCTCTCCTGACCCCTTACTACCTGGTTAACTTCCAATAATCCTTTAAACCTCAAGTCAAAGATGACACTTTCAGAAATGTCTCCCCTGACTTGTCTGACTATAACAAATCCTCCATGATAGCTCCCATAGCATTTTTCACAATTGCAATTTTATTTGTGTTTGCAGGATTATTTAAAAAAATTTTTGTCTTACTTCATAGACTGTAAACTTTTTAAGTACAAAAACAATGTTTGCATCTGTCTACCTGGGACAGTGGCTGATACATAGTCACGTTCTCTCTATGTAACATTTTTTTCTACCCTTACTAGTTATATGTCCTTGAGAAAATCATTTAATTTATTCAGGTATAGATAATCCCTCTTTACATGTTTGCAGTATTGCTATAAATTATATATACTTATACAAGGAATATTTAGAAGATTAGAAATAACCACCTATGTCCTAGCAGAATGCTCAACAATGAGGGGTACTCAGTAAAAGTGTGTATGTATAACACTTGTCCTAGTGGAAAGCTATCATAGAGAGAGAAGATTCGAGGTGCTTTCAGACTGTACTTTGGTGAGCCCTAAATGTCCCATCAAGTCAGTCAGTGCTTTACTAAAACAAATGAGACCTCTGGACCCTCAGGACCTCCTCTTGCAAATAGAGAATGAACTTCAAAACACCCAAAATGCAATCATTTCGTCCTTCTGAGTCGCGGCTCAAATTCTGTAGTGTTTTGTTACATATTGCAGTAATAAGATTATTGGGGTATTAATGGATTGAGTTCATTTTATGCACCAGGCATTTTGTTACTCAGATCTGGTGAAAATCACATGAGAAGCTATTATTATACTCATTTTATAAACAAGAAATTAGAGGCTCCATGAAACCAAGTAATTACCCAAGGCCATGGCTGGTGCTGGTACAGCCAGGACTCTGGATCTCAAAAGTGGTTTATCAAAAGCAAGAACCATATAGAAGCAGCCTGACCTGGTTTCCTGGGTCCAGGCCTCGTTTAAACTGCCTGCCTGAGTAATTAATTATGCATCCCCCCCAACTCCTGCAAAATCGCCAGCTAGGATAATAAGGTCTATGCTTATTCTTTCTTTTGTTGGAGTGGAGGAGCCATAGGGCAGCCAACAGTTGGAGGATGATTTCTGATCCCAGTTCTACCATTTCTTAGCTATAAAATCTCAGGAAGTCTCATTTGTTTGGCTTAGCCAAAATATGTTAACTTAAGCACTTTGAGATTAAACAATTTGCTCTCAGAAATATTTTATAAAAGATTGGAATTGATGCTCGGGGTTGATATCTGTAGTCCATGGATGCTTTAAGCAGCTGTCGGGAACTCATCTGATTTGAGGACTTGAAATTGATCTGTGTGTATTGGTGTTCAGAGTGGGTGCACCACTAAATGAGCATTTCTGAGAATTCATGCTGTGGAGAATCTTTTATTCTGTGTAGTGAGTGGAAAGATAACATTTAGACAGTTACGTAGAATGCTTCCTAGAGTAAATTCATTCATCTCTTTTCTGCTAAAAATATGATAGAGGCAACATCTAAGTCTCTAAGTAAGTATGAGTGTCTCAAGTAAACAAACCAAAGAGGGTGAGAAATGAAGGTAAATTCATTTTGCACTAGAAGCAAGGAAAAGCAGAGCAATACACCATCTCCTCTTTCAACCAAGACTTAATTTCAACCTCCTAGTTGTACTTTGCTCTGTGAGATAGGCATGTTTTGATCAAGCTTCATATATCTTTTTTCAGGAAGTTTGTGTGTCACTGAAAACAGAAATATAAATAACTTATACAAGAGAGGGGAGGGGGAGGGAATATACATACGAGAGATGCCTGGGTGGGTCAGTCAGTTAAGTGTCCCCCTCTAGATTTTGGCTCAGATCATGACTGGGAGCCTGGCATTGGACTTACGGTGGGCATGAAAACTGTGTGAGATTCCCTCTCTCATTCTTCCTCTGCCCCTTCCCACTCCCTCTCTTAAGAAAGAAAGAAAGAAAAAAAAGAAAGAAAGAAAGAAAGAAAGAAACATATAAATATGAATAACAATATATGTAATAATTACATACATGGGAATATGTATGAGCTCCCAACAGTTCTTACTGTCAGGATCAACACATGTGGGATGGGACTGAGGGGCAATGGGAGCTAGCTGGTAGGTCTTTTTCCTTTTGGGCTTTTTTGGTTCCTCAGAACACAGCAGGGGAACATGGGGAAGGGTGGAAGGCTCTCAAAAAAGAAAAAAGAATTTTCACCCTCTTGGCAGAGCCCAGGTTTTTAATATTCCTCTTTTGTAGTAGAGGGATTCTGAAAGAAAAATCAATAAAATACAATTTAAGCCCAAAACAATATATATATGGAATTCCCTTCCAGGTAAGATATATAACTAATAGATAATAAATATAAATACATATATATGTATTATATATATATATAATAATATATACTTATATTTTCCTGTATTGATCCCCTACTAGTATTGCATTCCATAGCACAGTTCTAAGGAGTCTGAAGGTTTTGATAAGGAAGAACAGGTTTTTTTTTCCTTTTTCCCCTTAAACCCTCCCATGTGTCTTATAGTTACTGAAATTTGAGGAATATTTATTAAGATTGTCAGATACTCTGACATTGGTCTCCAAACAGCACAGTTCCTACTAACTTCAAACACAACAGTGGAAGCATCATTAGTGGAACAAAATGTCCCTTCATAAGATGCCTGCCAACTTTTTCAGGGGAACTGACCCATCTGACCAAGCCAATCCTTATACCTACTCTTGGAAGCAATTACTGTTATCCCCTTTCCCAGATGAAGACTATGTCACTTGTGAAGTTAAATGATTTGGCCTCCACCAGTTTGATCACCTGTAAATCAGGAAACAAACTGCTCTTTCCCACTAATTCAGACCGTAGAAAATGAGGAGACAACAGCTTTCATATGTGCTTAATGTATACACTACCAGACTTTCCTTCCCTAATAATTTGAGTTTGTGAGGAAAGTCTTTCAGGAACTACTCTCAGGTATGGTTCCAGAATTTCAGTATATTGTCACAAGGTAAGGCAATTTGAGGTCATGTCCCTGTGGACCAGTGGGCTATGGCATCCCCATTGGTGCTGGGTGGGGCCACCTATAGGTTCCATTGATTCAAATTTCTAATTTATTTCAGAATAGTGTTCTCAGTAAGGGAGTACTATATTTGCTTTTCAAAATAGTTCAAGAATCATTAAGATGTTATATATTTTCCTAACTAGAACCCAACTTGCTTAAATTAAAAATCTTTCCTTTTTTTTTTTTGAGAGATGAAAAAAATCATAATCATCTTTAGAAATATTCTGGGATAAATTTTAAGAAGCTGCTTGAGATTTTCAAATTAAATGATTGAATATGAAAGCCAAGACTTTAATTTTCCATCTCTCTTATTCGCTTTCAAGAGTTCTAATCATGGTTCTTACACTAACTACCTTGAGAGTCAGACACCATTTTTCTATTCAAGGTAAAGTCAGACCTGCAAGGAAAGTCAGGTTGAAGAGAGAGCGGGTTGCTAATGACTGGATCTAGGTGCCCAGAGAGACCCCATGAATGACTGACACAGAGCCAGAGCAGATAGATGGTTGAAGAGAGTGACCAGTGTAAATCTCTGTCAGGGAAGAGGTTGTCATGTTACAGGAAGCACAAGAAGAAGGAGACCTTACCACTGGTCATTAGGCAAAGCCTTCACATCTGGACTACTGACAACATGTGGCATACGTGCTAGATATTTTTCCTTAGCTTCTCCCAATCCACTACCTTCCCCATCCTGCTCTGTGGATTCTGAAAAGCTGACTTGAAGGCACTGCATTCACATGTCTCTTTCCCTTTTAATTTCTAGTTGGAATGAGTCATCCAGGGGACATTGCAAGAAGTCAGAGGATAGGAGGAAAATGAGATCATAATAGGGGTTTCCCTGAGTTCTCCTCCAACTGATACACCATAATTTGGCTTTGTTCCTCTACAAGGGACCATAGGGGTGGCCTCTCTGGATTCAGTAAGTTACCCATCCCACACCCTTGCTGTTCCAGTGTTGGGACGGTAATGACTCTTCACCACCACTACTACCACTACTAGAAGACCCAGGGTCTTGCACTAATGTCTGTTGGATTTCCTAACCCCCACCCTTACCTGTATACATAGTACCTTTAGTAAACTTTCCCCCTAGTGTCTGTTTTTAACGGATTGTCTGTTATCCAGTGTCCCTAAGTGATAAGCATTGGATGTTCATTAAAGTAAAAACAGGGTAAATGTCTTTAATTTCCATGAAATGATTAGAAGTGTAGTTTAGGACTCCAGGATTTTTTAATTAAAATTTTTTTATTAACATATAATGTATTATTAGCCCCAGGGGTACAGGTCTGTGAATCGCCAGGTTTACACTTCACAGCACTCACCATAGCACATACCTTCCCCAATGTCCATAACCCAACCACCCTCTCCATACCCCCCTCCCCCAGCAACCCTCAGTTTGTTTTGTGAGATTAAGAGTCTCTTATGCTTGTCTCCCTCCCGATCCCATCTTCTTTCATTTATTCCATTCCTGCCCCCCAACCCCCCATGTTGCCTCTCAACTTCCTCATATCAGGGATCTCTTGTAATTGTCTTTCTCTGATTGACTTATTTCGCTCAGCGTAATACTCTTTAGTTCCATCCACGTAGGACTCCAGTTCTTAGGCAATGGATTCCCAAGGCAGAATAGCAGAACAGAGACTAAGGAATGAGAATCATTTTGTATCCTTTGTTTTTTAGAACTATGATCAAATTTGATGGATTGGCCAAACAAATCAGGAGCCAATTCATTATTAATTCTTCCATTTATTCATAATCTCAGTTGTTCAGCAAGTATTTATGGGGTGGAAACTCTCTGCCTCACGTGTATTAGGTGCTTGAGACCCAGAACTATACAAGAAAAAGTCAAATTGGTCTCTCCATCGTGGAATTAGTATGCCTGAAGTAGAGAATGGACAGAAGTCTGAGAGATGGTCTGTGGAGGCCCTTGTCTATGGAATGTTAGTCAGGCCATATTGAAGATTTTCAACTTTCTCCTAAGCTGTTAATGGGTTTTGAAGAGGGATGGCATATGATCAGATATGAGATTTTAAAACACAGCTCTTAGAGTGGTGTAGACAATGGGTGGTAGACACAGAAATCAGTGAAGGGATTATTACAGTAGTTAAGATTTCTGCCTTGAACAACTGGAGTGACTGGAAGTGCTATTTGTTGACATAGTTAATGTTCTTTCTTATGAATGATTGATTTTTCACAGAAATATCTAATATTTAATCACTAACCGTGGTGACTTTAACTCTCTCCAGTTTGTGCCAGAAATATATTATCTCTAAGAAATAAAATGTTTTGTTTAATGTTTTGTTGTTCTTGGTATTGTCTCTTATGAACAATTTTTACTTTTTTTTTTTTAATTTTTTTTTTTTAGTTTTTTTTTTAAGGTTTTATTTATTTATTTGACAGACAGAGATCACAAGTAGGCAGAGAGGCAGGTAGAGAGAGAAGGAAGCAGGCTCCCTGCCAAGCAGAGAGCCCAATGTGGGGCTCGATCCCAGACCCTGGGATCATGACCTGGGCCCAAGGCAGAGGCTTTAAACCGCTGAGCCACCCAGGTGCCCCTATTATGAACAATTTTTAATGAAACATATAGAAAAAGAAAAGTTTAAACAAAGTGTCAGTGATTTTCAATGAGACTATTTGGAAATATTCATTCACTGTTATAATCTGAAATCACATAAGATTAATATATCTTCCTTAAAACAGAAGATAAAAAATATTTTAGCTCTAAATAAACAATAACAATGAATAGAATGAAAGAACAAGGGAACCACCATTCAAATCTTCCTAAAATGTCTATTGGTGATCTAAAAATCATATGATCAGCTGTTTTAATTAGAAAGTTGAGCAGAGCAATGAGAACCATAAGAAACCACT
>PISX010025486.1:0-26074 GCA_004024625.1 Mellivora capensis | reverse complement strand
TTCAAAGAGCTGGAGCAAATAATCCTAAAATTTGTATGGAATCAGAAGAGACCCTGAATCGCTAAGGAAATGTTGAAAAACAAAAATAAAACTGGTGGCATCTCATTACCTGATTTCAAGCTTTACTACAAAGCTGTGATCACCAAGACAGCATGGTACTGGCATCAAAACAGACACATAGACCAATGGAACAGAGTAGCGAGCCCAGATATGGAACCTCAACTCTATGGTCAAATAATCTTCAACAAAGCAGGAAAAAATATACAGTGGAAAAAAGACAGTCTCTTCAATAAATGGTGCTGGGAAAATTGGACAGCTATATGTGGAAGAATGAAACTCGACCATTCTCTTACACCATACACAAAGATAAACTCGAAATGGATAAAGGACCTCAATGTGAGACAGGAATCCATCAGAATCCTAGAGGAGAACATAGGCAGTAACCTCTTTGATATCAGCCACACCAACTTCTTTCAAGATATGTCTCCAAAGGAAAAGGAAACAAAAGCAAAAGTGAGCTTTTGGGACTTCATGAAGATCAAAAGCTTCTGCACAGCAAAGGAGACAGTCAACAAAACAAAGAGGCAACCCACAGAATGGGAGAAGATATTTGTAAATGACAGTACAGACAAAAGGTTGATATCCAGTTTCTATAAAGAACTTCTCAAACTCAACACATGCAAAACAGATAATCGTATCCAAAAATGGACAGAGGATATGAACAGACTCTTCTCCAATGAAGACATACAAATGGCTATCAGACACAAGAAAAAATGTTCATCATCACTAGCCATCAGGGAGATACAAATTAAAACCACATTGAGATACCACCTCACACCATTTAGAATGGTCAAAATCAGCAAGACAGGAAACAACGTGTGTTGGAGAGGATGTGGAGAAAGGGGAACCCTCTTACACTGTTGGTGGGAATGCAAGTTGGTGCAGCCACTCTGGAGAAAAGTGTGGAGGTTCTTCTAGAAGTTAAAAATAGAGCTTCCCTCTGACCCTGCAATTGAGCTACTGGGTATTTACCCCAAGGATACAGATGTGGTGAAAAGAAGGGCCATCTGTACCCCAATGTTTATAGCAGCAATGGCCACGGTCTCCAAACGGTGGAAAGAACCAAGATGCCCTTCAACAGACGAATGGATAAAGAAGATGTGGTCCATATACACTATGGAGTATTATGCCTCCATCAGAAAGGATGAATACCCGACTTTTGTAGCAACGGGGACGGGACTAGAAGAGATTATGCTGAGTGAAATAAGTCAAGCAGTGAGAGTCAATTATCATATGGTTTCACTTATTTGCAGAGCATAACAAGTAACACGGAGGACATGGGTAGATGGAGAGGAGAAGTGAGTTGAGGGACATTGTTGGGGAGATGAACCATGAGAGACTCAGGACTCTGAAAAATAACCTGAAGGCTTTGAAGAGGCGGGGGGTGGGAGGTTGGCAGAGCCTGGTGGTAGGTATTATGGAGGGCACACATTGCATGGAGCACTGGGTGTGGTGTAAAACTATGATATCTATTACGCTGAAAGAAATAAAAAATATTTAAAAAGAAGCTATTAATGAGGTGCAATAAAAAATGGAGGCTCTTACTGCTAGGATAAATGAGGAAGAAGAAAAAATTAGTGATATAGAAGACAAAATGACAGAGAATAAAGAAGCTGAGCAAAAGAGAGACAAACAACAACTGGATCATGAGGGGAGAATTCGAGAGATAAGTGAAACCACAAGGCAAAACAACATTAGAATAATTGGGATTTTAGAAGAAGAAGAAAGAGAGAAGGGAGCAGAAGGTATATTGGAGAGAATTATTGTAGAGAATTTCCCTAATATGGCAAAGGGAACACGCATCAAAACCCAGGAAGTGCAGATAATGCCCCCCAAAATCAGTAAGAATAGTTCCACACCCCATCATATAATATTAAAATTACAAGTCTTGTTGACAAAGAGAAAATCCTGAAACCAGCCCGGGAAATGAAGTCTGTAACATACAATTGTAAAAATACTTGATTGGCAGAGGACTTATCTACAGAGACCTGGCAGGCCAGAAAGAACTGGCATGATATATTCAGAGCACTTTACAAGAAAAACATGCAACCAAGAATACTATATCCAGCTAGGCTATCATTGAAAATAGAAGGAGAGATAAAAATCTTCCAGGACAAACAAAAACTGAAAGAATTTGCAAAAGCCAAACCATCTCTACAGGAAATATTGAAAGGGGTCCTCCAAGTAAAGAGAGACCCTAAAAGTAGTTGGTAAGAAAGGAACAGAGACAAGATACAGTAACAGTCACCTTATAGGCAATACAATGGCACTAAATTCATATCTTTCAATAGTTACCCTGAATGTAAATGGGATAAATGTCCCAATCAAAAACCACAGGGTATCAGAATGGATTAAAAAAAAAACCATTGGGGTACCTGGGTGGCTCAATGGGTTAAGCCTCTGCCTTCAGCTCAGGTCATGATCTCAGAGACCTGGAGTCGAGCCCCGCATCAGGCTCTCTGCTTAGTGGGGAGCCTGCTTCCTCCTCTCTCTCTGCCTGCCTCTCCTTCTACTTGTGATGTCTGTCAAATAAATAAATAAAATTTTTAAAAAAACATCAATATGCTGTCTCCAAGAAACTCATTTTAGACCCAAAGACACCTCCAAATTTAAAGTGAGGAGCTGGAAAACCATTTACCATGCTAATGGACATCAGAAGAAAGCTGGGGTGGCACTCCTTATATCAGTTCAATTAGATTTTAAGACAAAGAATATAATAAGAGATAAGGAAGGACACTATATCATATTCAAAGGGTCTGTCCAAAAAGAGTATCAAACAATTTTAAATATCTATGCCCTTAACATGAGAGCAACCAATTATATAAACCCATTACTAACAAAATCAAAAGAACACATCAACAATAATACAATAATAGTAGGGGACTTTAACACTCCCCTCACTGAAATGGACAGATCATCCAAGCAAAAGATCAACATGGAAATAAAGGCCTTAAATGACACACTGGATCAGATGGACATCACAGATATATTCAGAACATTCCATCCCAAATCAACAGAATACACATTCTTCTCTAGTGCACATGGAACATTCTCCAGGATAGATCACATCCTGGGTCATAAATCAGGTCTCAACCAGTATCAAAAGATTGGGATCATTGCCTGCATATTTTCAGACCACAATGCTCTGAAGCTAGAACTCAATCACAAGAGGAAATTTGGAAAGAACCCAAATACTTGGAGACTAAAGAGCATCCTTCTACAGAATGAATGGGTCAACCAGGAAATTAAAGAAGAACTGAAAAAATTCATGGAAACAAATGATAAGGAAAACACAATGGTTCAAAATCTGTGGGACACAGCAAAGGCAGTCCTGAGAGGAAAATATATAATGATACAAGCCTTTCTCAAGAAACAAGAGAGGTCTCAAATACACAACCTAACCCTACACCTAAAGGAGCTGGAGAAAGAACAACAAAGAAAGCCTAAACCCAGCAGGAAAAGAGAAATCATAAAGATCAGAGCAGAAATCAATGAAATAGAAACAAAAAAAGAATAGAACAAATCAACGAAACTACGAGCTGATTCTTTGAAAGAATTAAAAAGATTGATAACCCCCTTGCCAGAATTATCAAAAAGAAAAGAGAAAGGACCCAAATGAGTAAAAACATGAATGAAAGAGGAGAGATCACAACCAACACCAAAGAAATACAAACAATTATAAGAACATATTATGAGCAAATCTATTCCAACAAATTTGACAATCTGGAAGAAATGGATGCATTCTTAGAGACTTAGAAACTACCACAACTGAACCAGGAAGAAAAAGAAAACCTGAACAGACCCATAACCAGTAAGGAGATTGAAATAGTCATCAAAAATCTCCAGAAAAAAAAAAAAAAGCCCAGGGCCAGAAGTCCTCCCAGGGGAATTCTACCATGCATTTAAAGAATTAATTTCCTGGGGCACCTGGGTGGCTCAGTGGGTTAAGCCTCTGCCTTCGGCTCAGGTCATGATCCCAGTGTCCTGGGATCGAGCCCCACATCGGGCTCTCTGCTCAGCAGGGAGCCTGCTTCCTCCTCTCCCTCTGCCTGCCTCTCTGCCTACTTGGGATCTCTCTCTCCCTCTGTCAAATAAATGAATAAAATCTCTAAAAAAAATAATTAATTCCTATTTTCCTGAAACTGTTCCAAAAACTAGAAATGGAAGGAAAACTTCCAAACTCATTTTATGAGGCCAGCATTGCCTTGACCCCAAATCCAGACAAGGATCCCATCAACAAACAGGATTACGGACCAATATCCTTGATGAACACAGAAGGGAAAATTCTCACCAAAATACTAGCTAATAGGCTCCAACAGTACATTTAAAGGATTATTCACCACGACTAATGGGATTTATTCCAGGGCTGCAAGGTTGGTTCAACATCCGCAAATCAATCAATGTGATACAATACCTTAATAAAAGAAAGAACAAGAACCATATGATACTCTCAATAGATGTTGAAAAAGCATTTGACAAAGTACAGCATCCTTTCTTGATCAAAACTCTTCAAAGTGTAGAGATGTCCATTTTCACCACTGCTATTCAACATAGTACTAGAAGTCCTAGCTTCAGCAATCAGGCAACAAAAAGAAATTAAAGACAACCAAATCAGCAGAGAAGAAGTAAAACTATCACTCTTTGCAGATATATGATACTATATGTTCAAAACCCAAAAGACTCCACTCCAAAACTGCTAGAACTTTTACAGGAATTCAGAAAAGTGTCAGGATATAAAATCAATGCACAGAAATCAGTTGCATTTCTTTACACCAATAACAAGACAGAAGAAAGAGAAAGTAAGGAGTCAATCCCATTTACAATTGCACTCAAAAGCATAAGAGACCTAGGAATAAACCTAACAAAAGAGGCAAAGAATCTATACTCAGAAAACTATAAAGTACTCATGAAAGGAATTGAGGAAGACACAAAGGAATGGAAAAATGTTCCATGCTCATGGTTTGGAAGAAGTATTGTAAAAATGTCTATGCTACTTAAAGCAATCTACACATTTAATGCAATCCCTATCAAAATACCATCCATGTTTTCCAAAGAAATGGAACAAATAATTCTACAATTTATATGGAACCAGAAAAGACCTCGAATAGCTAAAGGAGTATTGAAAAAGAAAGCCAAAGTTGGTGGCATCACAATTCCAGATTTCAAACTCTATTACAAAGCTGTCATCATCAAGACAGTATCGTACTGGCATAAAAACAGCCACATAGATCAATGGAACAGAATAGAGAGCCCAGAAATTGATCCGCAACTCTATGGTCAACTAATCTTTGACAAAGCAGGAAAGAATGTCCAATGGAAAAAAGACAGCCTCTTCAACAAATGGTGTTGGGAAAATTGGACAGCCACATGAAGAAAAGTGAAATTGGACCATTTCGTCATACCATACACGAAAATAGACTCAAAATGGATGAAAGACCTCAATGTGCGAAAGGAATCCATCAAAATCCTTGGGGAGAACACAGGCAGTAACCTCTCCGACCTCAGCCTCAGCAACTTCTTCCTAGGAACATCGCCAAGGCAAGGGAAGCAAGGGCAAATATGAACTATTGGGATTTCATCAAGATCAAAAGCTTTTGCACAGCAAAGGAAACAGTTAACAAAACCAAAAGACACCGGACAGAATGGGAGAAGATATTTGCAAACAACATATCAGATAAAGGGCTAGTATCCAAAATCTATAAAGAACTTCTCAAAGTCAACACCCAAAGAACAAATAATCCAATCAAGAAATGGGCAGAGGACATGAACAGACATTTCTGCAAAGAAGACAAACAGATGGCCAACAGACACATGAAAAAGGGGTCCACATCACTTGGCATCAGGGAAATACAAATCAAAACCACAATGAGATACCACCTCACACCAGTCAGAGTGGCTAAAATTAACATGCCAGGGAATGACATGCTGGCGAGGATGTGGAGAAAGGGGAACCCTCCTACACTGTTGGTGGGAATGCAAGCTGGTGCAACCACTCTGGAACACAGCATGGAGGTTCCTCAAAAAGTTGAAAATAGAGCTACCTGACGATCCCGCAGTTGCACTACTGGGTATTTACCCTAAAGATACAAATGTAGTGATCCGAAGGGGCATGTGCACCCAAATGTTTATAGCAGCAATATCCACAATAACCAAACTGTGGAAAGAACCTAGATGTCTATCAACAGAAGAATGGATAAAGAAGTGGTATACATATACAATGGAATACTATGTAGCCATCAAATGAAATTAAATCTTGCCATTTGTGATGACATGGATGGAACCGAGGGTATTATGCTTAGCCAAATAAGTCAATTGCAGAAAGACAACTATCATATGATCTCCCTGATATGAGGAAGGGGCAATGCAATGTGGGGGGTTTGGGGGGGTAGGAAAAGAATAATTGAAACAAGATGGGATCAGGAGGGAGAGAAACCATAAGAGACTCTTAATCTCACAAAACAAATTGAGGGTTCCTGGGGGGGGTAGGAAGAGGTAGTGGTGGGGTTATGGACATTGGGGAGGGTATGTGCTATGTTGAGTGCTGTTAAGTGTGTAAACCTGGCGATTCACAGACCTGTACCCCTGAGGCTAATAATACATTATATGTTTATTAAAAAATTTAAAAATTATTTTTAAAAAGATATCTTTGCCCATATTGGTAAAATGTACCCCACCTTAAGCACACGATAATAACAGCATCCCACTTCTAGAAGAATTTGAAGCCTTTATTACACTCCTAGTATTGGAAGCTGGAAAAAAAAACTTAAGCCCAGTTCATGTCCTGAATATACTGACCAAAACTTTATACTGCCAAGCTGACAGGAGAAGAGACATGCCCATTTTCACACATAAATAGTATGTATATAAGTGTCTTCTGGTCTTCTACTTATTATGCATGGCATTCAATCATAATCTTCAAAATACATCCAAAATCAAGAAAAAAAATATTGAGATTAAATGCAACCAACAAAACCAGACACAGAGATGACCAAGATGTTGGAACAATTAGAAAGGAATTTGAAGATAACTACTGTTAAAGGATCTAGTGGAAAATGGAAGGTTACAATATGAATAAATAGCTAATTCAACAGAGATATAAATACCATAAAGAATCACATGGGACTTTATCATAGGAAATATGTTTGCATACATTGACTACAACTATAAATCTTTCAGGAATCCATGGAGCAACTTACCTGAGGATATAAAAATATTAATGATAACAGATTGAAGGAGATAAGAAATACCTCTGACCTAGTGGTGAGTGTTTTTTTTAAATTTGGTATTACCAGAGTTGTATTCAAAAGCAGCCCCAAATCCAAAAGTATATACCAGGCACAGACAGGAAAATTTCCAAGTGAAGTTCTCCCTTATTATTCTGAGGAGAGGAAAGAAAAGGACTACTAGGAATAAGAGAGAGTTGGAGAAATTACCAGGTTGTTTTTCTTTCCTTTTGATATCTTCTGTCCCATCCCAGGCCTCCATGTAACAGTACATTAGTATTCACACTGACACATTGAAAAGCAGTGGCTAAGCAAGTACTTAGAACTTTGAGGTAGGAGAACCAACCTTCCTTCCTTCCTTCCTTCCTACTTTCCTTCCTTCCTTCCTTCCTTCCTTCCTTCCTTCCTTCCTTCCTTCTCTTTCTCTTTCTTTCTTTCTTCTTTTCTTTTCTTTTTTTAGAACTATTCTTTCTGACCAGAAAAGCTATGATCCTAAGATCACTGGGAATATGCCCATTGCCTTTTTTCTTTCTCTGTCATCCCTCTGCTTGGACCTAAATACACAAAAAGTCCCAGGAAGAATATGAGAAGGGCTTGAGGCAGTCAGATGGAAAGATTAAGAGAATTTACTGAGAGGAGGGAGATAAAGAGGCAATCCCATACATCTGTGTATGAACTCTAGGATTCATGCTGGACTGATTCAAATATAATTTAAAAAACTTTACAAACTGAACTGACACTGGAACCATAGCACACAGAATGTAGGTTGGAATTTGTAGCCTGAACATAGCACAATGAGTTGTATGCTTAAAGAATCATGAAAAATCAATCAGCATTCTCCTTAGAATGGGGGAAAAAAGCCCTCATAGTTTTATGACATAATTTTCAAAATTTCCAGGATACAATAAAAATCATTTGACACTAAACAAGTAGGAAAAATTCAACTCATAAAGTAATAAATAATTAGCAAATGCCAATACTGGTATAACTGTTGGAATTATCAGACAAAACTGTAAAGCAAGTAGGGGCACCTGGGTGGCTCAGTCTGTTAATCAGCTGACTCTTGATTTTGGCTCAGGTCATGATCTCAGGGTCATGGGTCAGCTCCTGTCAACACAGGACTCCATGCTCAATGGGGAGTCTGCTTCTCTCTCTCTCTCTCTCTCTCTCGCTCACTCTCTCGCTCTCTCACTCTCTCTCAATCCCTCCCACTTCTCTCTCCTTCTATCCCTTCCCCAATTCGTGCTCTCTCTCTCTAAAATAAATAAATAAACCTTTTAAAAAAAATCTTTAAAACAACTAACTAAATACAACATTGATTGCTCTAAGAAGTAAAGGTGAACACTCATGAAAGGAATGAAAAGATATGAAGGCTCAGCAAAGATATAGAAAATGTAGATAAGAACACATGGAAATTTTGTAAGTGAACAACAAATTAAAAAAATACAAATGAAATCATAGAATGGAGATAAGAAGAGAGTCAGCAAACTTAAAGTTACAGCTAATGACACCAAAAGTGAGTTCTTTGAAAAGATTAATAAAATAACAGTGTGGTACTGGTGAAAGAATAGACATATAGATCAATATAAAAGTATTGAGTCCAAAAATAGATCCAAGTATGTAAGGCCAATTGATGTCTGTGAGTGTGTGTGTGTGTTTTTTTTTTATTTTATTAGGATCAAATAGACATCTGTACGCCTGCCTATTCCATATTTGATTCAGTAGATGTGTGTTGGGGTCTGGGAATTTTTATTTTGAAGTCTTTGAATGAGACCCCTCACTCCCTCCCTCACTGAGAACCATTGAGAGAAGCTGCCAAAGATGACTAAAAGCCAGCAGCATTTTACAATAGCATGTTTGGGAAACATATAAATGGGAAAAGTGATGACATTTGACATAAATGTGAGACATTACCATAACTTATACTTTTAGAGTATAAGTTATGGTAAAGGAGTGAAATTGGTCTGAGTTTGAGATACATGGAAATTAAACTGGTAAGAGAATTTGGTATAGCATTTTGAATTATCTCACAGGTCAGGTGATGGGATTTTGCATTTATTCTATAGGCATCAAGGAACCACTGGAAATTTTGGAGTAACAATATAGCGGATCCCATTTGTTTATTAATTAATTTAATAAACATTTACTCATTACCTGCTGAGTATGGCAGTGTGAGATAGGTACAGTGTTACAATGCTAACACAGTACAGAGAATGGAGTGGAAGCAGGAAAGACTGAAAAACTCACTTAGATGTGATTGAAATAGTCCTGGAATGAGATACTGGGTAGAAAAGGGGGGCAAATATAAAGGCTTGAATTAAGGTAGTAGAAGTGGGAGGGAGAGGAGAATCTGGATTAGAGACAGCCAGAAAATTAAATACAGTGGGGCTGAAGAACTACTGGGGAGGGAGAGAAAAGGGGAACTAAAGAAGATATCAAGTTTCCAATTGAGCATCCTGGAGAGACAATGGTGCTAAAGGAGTTGAGGAGAGAGATAAATATCAATAATTTCCATTGTTACACTCTTGTATGTACTTAGCTTCCTCGATGATGGAGCTGATATTCAACTGATCTGTATCTGTATGACCAGGGTTTTTCAACTTCGACAATATTGACATTTTGAGCCAGATAATTCCTTATTGTGTGTATGGTGGGGGGAGGAGAGGGTTGTTTTGTGCATTGTTGATTGTTTAGCAGCATCACTGACCTCTTCTTACTAGCTACCAGTAACATTTCCCCAGTCACAACAATAAAAATTGTCTCTAGAAATTGCCAAATATTCCCTGGGGAATAAAGTCATCTTCAGTTTAGAGCAACTGTTGTATGTCCATATTATTTGCTAAAACTTTAAAACACCTTAATGCTAGTTGGTAAATAGCCACCTTATATCTCTCAAAACTACTCCCCATTGCCGTGACTTCCTTAATACCTCCTTTAGCTCTTCTCACTATCAAGTATTGCCTGACACAGGAGTGGGCCACTAGGACCTTGCTCCAGTGTCATGGGCCTGTGTCCACTCTGACTGATCATTGTTCTTGTTATATAGGTTGTCAATATTTTTAATATTACTTCTGAACATCCTCAAAGAAACCCAGTTTTTAAATATCTTCCTTTATCTCCATCTATGAATCCTAGCTTTCTTAGCATTCCCAACCCCAAAATTTTTTCCCTAACATTAGCATTAATGCATTCCAGATATTTGTAGAGGACTGCATGACATATTCTCTGTGTCTTATCAGCAAATGTGTCTGGAAAAACAGCTCCTTTAATCTTTTCCTGTCAATCATATCTTCCTACTTCTTCAGTCATATCTACAGCTTCTCTCTATGCCTGTGTCCTCATCATTCAGAACCTCTAATGGCCCCACACTGACTCAGACATCCTAGGTGTTATCTCATCAAAGTCACGTAGTTCCATGACACTGTGTCTCTCAGAACACTCCTGGAAATAACTTTGGCCCCTTTCAATTACATTATCATATTTCAAAACCATATCTAATGTGAGAAAAGCTCATCCTCACACACATCCCAATGCCACAGAGAACCACATGTTCACATGTCTGAGGCCAAAAATAATATATGATGGTGGACAATGGTAACATTTCCAGGAAGTATTCCCAAAGTGACTGGTAAAGAGTGACTTTCTCTTATCTTGCCCTGCCTGGAAGTCAACTGCAATATAGTTTTCTTCTCAGTCTTCCATTCCTTGTACAGTTCTCAGCACGCACACACACATGCACACACACACATACACACACACAGACTCCTAAGATGTGCTTATTCTGATTGCTCATAAGGTAAGTACATCCCTATTCAGGAATTTTCTTCTTATTAGGACTTACCTAAGTATGTCTTAATTTTTTCCCTTAAACTATAAGGACGGGTATCTAATATGTATGCTAGTGATTGTAGACCAACAGTAAGAACTCACTGTGTTCATGAATGTGAATCTTTAAAGGAAGAGGAAAGCATAGGTTATGCTAATATTCTACAACATGAATACAGTCAGTAAAAGTTTTAAAGGGGAAGGTTGTTACAGTAAAAAAAATCCTAGTGGCCTGATATTTGTGGGTTCTTGTTTACAAGACTGGAAGATGAAGACACAATAACACATAGGGTATATAAATGCCATGGCATTGCCCCCAAATAAAAAAAAAATAATACTATCATGCAACCATAAAAGTGTTGGTTATGAAGATTACATGAAACACAAAAATGCTATGAGATATTGGCAAGTAAGAAAAAAAGACAGGTATATGAAAAGTTTTATTTTGTTTTGTTTTGTTTCATTTCTTAAATCTACACATAGCAATGTCTCTCAAAAACCTAAGTCAAAATTTCAGCAATGTTAATGGGAGAGTACTGGCAGTATGGGTAAATTTTCTTTTCCTTGTGTAGCCAGTTGCAAATAGTTCTTATATTATTGTAATGATAAATGATACTAAATTTGCAAATTTATAAAATGGGATAAGAACTCTCTCCAAAAATGTATTTGACAAATATTTACTGAGGTGCCTGGCTTGCTCAGTCAGTTAAGCATGCAACTCTTGGTCTTAGTGTTGTAAGTTTGAGCCCCATGTTGGGTGTAGATGTTATTTAAAAATTTTTTAAAAACTTTAAAAAAATATTTATTGGACATCTACAATATGTCATGAATCTATTAGGCACAAGATCACAAGGAAGAAGTATCACAATAACCTATCAAGAGTAGTAAAAAAGGTACCATTTTTTGAGAATCTTAAAGAATAAGGCATATAACTATCTTCTTAGCTGGTTTTGATTTAAACTGCTGGATTATATAACTTCTGACATTACTTCTAGTTCTTTGGGTCTCCAAACAAATGGTATGATCTAAGTTTAATAAACTACCACAGAAAAACAGGGCAGTTCTTTGGTTCAGAAATGGTCAGAAACTTGAAATCAGTCAACAAGAGATCAATTTTTTCTTTCTTTTTATCTATGAAATATGAAAGTTGGAAAGATGTGTTCTGTAAAAGCCATCCATCCCCTATCATATCAGCCTCAAAGAACAAAAGCAAAAACAGAACACAGGAAGACCAAAGTGTATGAGAATAAATCACAAATACATAGAACTTTGGGAATGAGGGTAACTCCATTGAGAGACTGCTCAGATAACCTTTTTTTTTTTTGAAGTTTCTATTTAAATTCCAATTAGTTAACATTCAGTATAATATTAGTTTTGGGTGTATGACATAGTGGTTCAATACTTCCGTATGACACCTGGTGCTCATCACAACAATTGCACTCCTTAATCCCCATCTCCAATGTAACCCATTTCCCCACCTACTTCCCCTGGTAACCATCAGGCTGTTCTCTATAGTTAAGAGTTTGTTTCATGGTTTGCATTTATATATTTTTTCTTTTTACTCATTTGTTTTGTTTCTTAAATTCCACATAATAAGTGCAGTCATATGGTATTTGTCTTTCTTTGATTGACTTGTTTTACTTAGCATAAAAAACTTCAGCTCCACCCATGCCATTGCAAGGCAAGACTTTATTCTTTTTTTAATGGCTGAATATATTATTATTGTTAACATTAATAATAATAGATATGGATATATAGATATATCACATCTTTAGCCATTCATCAGTGGATGGACACTTGGGCTATTTCTAAAATTTGTCCATTATAGATAATGCTGCTATAAACATTGGAATACATGTATCCCTTTGAATTAGTAGTTTTTGTATTTTTTGTGTAAATACCTAGTAGTGCGATTGTTGGTCATAGGGTAGCTTTATTTTTAACTTTTTGAGGAACCTCCATACTGCTTTCCAAAGTGGATTCACCAGTATGCATTCCCAGCAACAGTGCACAAGTGTTCCTTTTTCCTCTGCACCCTCACCAACACCTACTGTTTTTGATTTGTGTTTCCCTTATGATGAGTGATGTTGAGCATCTTTTCTTGTGTCTTTCGGCCATCTGGATGTCTTCTTTGGAAAAATGTCTATTCATGATTTCTGGCCATTTTGAAATTAGATTGTTGTATACAACTAACGAATCAATAAATTATATCTCTGAATGTAATAATACAGTGTATGCTAAATTGAATTTAAATAAATTTTTTAAATTAATTTAATTTAATTTTAAAAATAGATTATTCATTTGAGGGGTGTTGAATTTTGTAAGTTCTTTTTATATTTGGGATACTAACCCTTTATCAGATATGTCATTTGTAAATATCTTTTGCCATTCGGTAGGTTGCCTTTTAGTTGCCAAAAGATGCAGAAAAATACAACATCAATTCATGATAAAAGTCCCTCAATAAAGTAAGTTTAGGGGGAACATACATCAACATGGTAAAAGAAATTATAGAAAAAAAATACCACAGACAATATAATTCTCAATGGGAAAAGACTGGAAGATATTCATCTGCAGTCAGGCATAAAACAGGAATATCCATTCATACCATGGTTATTAACATAGAACTGGAAGTCCTAGCCACAATGATCAAACGAAAAGAAATATAAGACATTCCAATCAGCAAGGAAGAAGTACAACTTTCACTATTTGCAGAAGATATGATACTCTAGATAGAAAAGCCAAAAAACACTACTGAAAAATTGGTAGAACTGATACACAAATTCAATAAAGTTGCAAGAAACAAAATCTACTTACAGAAATTGTATGACCTTTAAGATGTGAGATTTTATGGTCATCCTTGAGTTGATTAAACTGGGGGTATTGATAATGGTATAGGATGGGGACTACCCTCTGTTCTCTACTAAGCTTCATGGCTGAACATGTTGAATTTATCAAGTATTAGGATGACCTCTTTGACTAACAGATCTCATAGAAGAATAAAATAATACAGTAGCAATAATAGCTATCAGTTTTTTAAAGCACTAGGAATAGTACTATATATTATTTGATCAGACTAAATAATATTTTTATAGAACCTTACAGCTGAACCATTTGCCTGGAACACCTTTTTCCCCTTCTCTTGATAACTCCTATTCACATATAAAATTTGTCTTAGGCACCATCTCTTCCACTGAGGCTTCCTTAATCCTACCTATGCTGGTCAGGGCCTTTCTAGCCTCTTTACATATTTCTGTTATAGCACTAATCCCCATGTCTTGTCATTATTCATTTGTTTGGCTCACCCACTAGATCTTATATTTCTCATAGATAATATGTCTTATTTATTTTATTATTTTTATTAGTTTCAGAAGTAGAACTTAGTGATTCATCAGTGCATATGACACTCAATGCTGAGGTGGAAGAGCAATATGGCAGAGAAGTAGGAGAACCTGTTTCAACCAGTCCCCTAAAATGAGCTAAATATCTACCAGAACACTCTGAAATACCATGGAATCAGCCTGAGATGTGCGATTATATACTTCTGGATCTCGACCAGGTCAGAAGACATCAGTGGAGAGGGAGCACCTTGCCTGGATCGTGGTTGATATGTTCAGCTATACAATCCCTCAACCACTTTTCAATAAAATGACTAAGAGGAGGAACAACAAACAGAGCAAAAACTCAGAGACTGTGCCCTCTGCCACAGAACTTTTGGATATGGACATAAATAGTATGTCAGAAAGGGAATTCGGGGTAACAATTATCCAGGCAATGGCTATGTTGGAGAAAACCATTAGTTAAAACATAGAATCTCTAAGGATGGAAGTGAGAGCTGGTCTGGCAGAAGTTAAAAACACTATCAATGAGATCCAATCTGATCTAAATACTCTGACAGCTAGGTAACCAAGGCAGAAGATCAAATTAGTGATCTAGAAGACAAACTGATAGAAAAGAAAGATCAGGAGGAAGCCTGGAACAAACAGCTTAGAAGTCAGGAAAACAGAATTAGGGAAATAAATGATGCCATGAAACATGCCAATGTTAGAATTATTGGGACCCCTTAGGGAGTGGAGAAAGAGAGAAGACTAGAAGATATAGTTGAACAAATTCTGGATGAAAATTTCCCTAGTCTGGGGACTAGAACAAGTTTTTGTGTCCTAGAAACAGAAAGGGTGCTCCCCCAAGATCAATGATTCTGGAAAGACCTCAAGACACATAATTATAAAATTCACAAATCATAATTTTAGACAAGAGGTCCTAAGGACAGCTAGGGGGAAGAGATTCTTACATATAGAGGAAGGTTCATCAGAAGAATGTCATATCTGTCCACAGAAACCTGGCAAGCCAGAAAGGGCTGGAAAGACATATTCAGGGCACTAAATGAGAAGAACGTGCAGCCAAGAAGACATTATCTAGCAAGGCTGACATTCAAAATGGAGGGAGAGATAAAGAGCTTCCAAGACTGGCAAGGTTTAAAAAAGTATGTGACCAGCAAGCTGGCACTACAAAAATTATTTTTTTTACTACAAGAAATATTAAAGGGGGATCTATAAAGGAAGAAAAAAAAACCCAAGAGTGATATAGAACAGAAATTTATGGAGACAATCTACAGAAACAAAGACTTCACAGGCAACATGATGTCAATAAAAAGTTACCTTTCAATAATCACTCTCAATGTGAAAAGGCTAAGTGCTCCCAAAAAATGCCACAGGGTTGCAGACTGAATAAAATGACATGATGCATCCATATGCTATCTACAAGAGACATATTTGGAACCTAAAAATACACCCAGACTGAAAGTGAAGGGATGGAGAAGCGTCTTTCATGCCAATGGGCCTCAAAAGAAAGCTGGGGTAGCAATTCCCATGTCAGATAAATTAGATTTTAAGCTAAAGACTGTAGTCAGAGATAGAGATGGACACTACATCATTCTTAAAGGGTCTATCCACCAGGAAGAACTAAGAATTGTAAATATTTATGTCCCCAATATGGGAGAAGACAACTACATAAGCAAACTGTGAGTCAAAATGAAGAGTCATATTGATATGAATAGATTAATTGTAGGTGATCTTAACATACCACCCTCAGTAATAGACATATCTGCAAGCAGAAAATCAATAAAGAAACAAGAGCTTTCAATGACACTTTGGACAAGATGGACCTCATAGGTAAACCCAGGGATTCCATCAAGTCCTGGGCTCTTGTTTTTTGGGAGGTTTTTGATCACTGCTTCAATCTCATTACTAGATATTGGTCTATTCAGGTTGTCAATTTCTTTCTGTTTCAGTCTTGGAAGTTTATGGGTTTCCAGGAATGCATCCATTTCTTCTAGGTTGCTTAACTTAGTGGCATATAACTGTTGATAATAATTTCTGATGATTGTTTCTATGTCCTTGGTGTTGGTCATGATCTTTCCCCTTTCATTCATAAAATTATTATTTTAAGGAAATAAAGCTATTCTCCTTAAGCTCTTCCAAAAAATAGAAACAGAAGGAAAACTTCCAGACTCTTTCTATGAAACCAGCATTACCCTGATCCCCAAACCAGGCAGAGACCCCATCCAAAAGGAGATTTTCAGACCAATATCCCTGATGAATATGGATGCTAAGATTCTCAAGAAGATCCTAGTTAATAGGATCCAACAGGACATTAAAAAGACTATCCACCCTGACCAGGTGGGATTTATCCCTGGGATGCAAGGGTGGTTCAACATTCACAAATCAACCAATGAGATAGAACAAATCAATAAGAGAAGAGAGAAGGTCCTCTCAATGGATGCAGAAAAAGCATTTGACAAAATCCAGCATCCGTTCCTGATTAAAACTCTTCGAAGTATAGGGATAGAGGGAACATTCCTCAGCTTCATAAAATCTGTCTATGAAAAACTCACAACAGGGCGCCTGGGTGGCTCAGTGGGGTTAGCCTCTGCCTTCGGCTCAGGTCATGATCTCAGGGTCCTGGGACTGAGTCCGTGTGAGGCTCTCTGCTGAGCCTGCTTCCCCCTCTCTCTCTGCCTGCCTCTCTGCCTGTTCGTGATTTCCCTCTGTGTGTGTCAAATAGATAAAATCTTAAAAAAAGAAAAGAAAAATTCACAGCGAATATCATTCTGAATAGGGAAAAGCTGACAGACTTTCCTTTAAGATCAAGAACATGACAAGGACACCCACTCTTGCCACTGCTGTTCAACATAGTACCAGAAGTCCTAGCAACAGCAATAAGACAACAAAAAGAAATAAATGTTATTCAAAGTGGTAATAAAGAAGTCAAACTCTCTCTCTTCACAGATGACATGATACTTTATAAGGAAAACCCAAAAGACTCCACCCTCAAACTACTAGAACTCATAATGTGAGTTCATTCAATAGCAACTCAATAATATGGCAGGATAAAAAATCAATGCACAGAAATCAGGTGCTTTCTTGAGGCACCTGGGTGACTCAGTGGGTTAAGCCTCTGTCTTTGGTTAAGGTCATGGTCTCAGGGTCTTGGAATCAAGCTGTGCATCAGGCTCTCTGCTCCACAGGGACCCTGCTTCCCCCATCTCTCTCTGCCTGCCTTTCTGCCTACTTGTGGTCTCTCTGTCAAATAAATAAATAAAATCTTAAAAAAAAGAAATCAGTTGCTTTCTTATACACTAACAATGAAAATAAAGAAAGGAAAATTAAAGAATTGATTCGATTTACTATAGCACCAAGAACCATAAGATACCTGGGAATATACCAAACCAAAGAGGTAAAGGATCTGTACTAGAGGAAATACAGAATGTCCATGAAAGAAATTGAAGAAGATGCAAAAAGATGGAAAAGCATTCCATGCTCATGGATCAGAAAGATAAATATTGTTAAAATGTCTATACTGCCCAGAGCAATCTATACTTTCAATGCCATCCTGATCAAAATTCAACTGGCATTTTTCAAAGTGCTCGAACAAACAATCCTAAAATTTGTATGGAACCAGAAAAGACCTGGAATTGCTAAAGAAATGCTGAAAAAGAATAACAAAACTGGAGATATCACGTTGCCTGATTTTAAGCTTTATTACAAAACTGTGGCCACCAAGACAGCATGGTACCAACACTAAAACAGACACATAGACCAATGGAACAGAGTAGAGAGCCCAGATATGGCCCCACAACTCTACGGTCAAATGAGCTTTGACAAATCAGGAAAAAATATTCAGTGGAAAAAAGACAGTCTCTTCAACGAGTGGTGCTGGGAAAATTGGACAGCTATGTATAGAAGAATGAAACCCGACCATTCTCTTACACCATACACAAAAATAAACTGGAAATGGATAAAAGACTTAAATGTGAGATAGCAACCTATCAAAATCCTAGAGAGAACATAGGCAATAACTTCTTTGACATCAGCCACAGCAACTTCTTTTAAGACATCACGGGGCACCTGGGTGGCTCAGTGGGTTAAAGCCTCTACCTTCCGCTCAGGTCATGATTTCAGGGTCCTGAATAGAGCCCAGCATTGGGCTTTGCTCAGCAGGGAGCCTGCTTCTTCATCTCTCTCTGCCTGCCTCTCTGCCTACTTGTGATTTCTTTCTGTCAAATAAATAAAATCTTTTAAAAAAGACATGTCTCCAAAGACAAAGGAAACAAAAGCGAAAATGAACTTTTGGGACTTCATCAAGATCAAAAGCTTCTGCACAGCAAAGGAGACAGTCAATAAAACAAAGAGGCAACCCACTGAAAAGTAGAAGATATTTGCAAATGACACTATAAAGGGCTTATATCCAAGATCTATAAAGAACTCCTCAAGCTCAATACTCAAAAACAGATAATCACATCAAAAAATGGGCAGAAGACATGAACATACACATCTCCAAAGAAGACTAATGGCTAACAAACACAAGGAAAAATGTTCATTATCATTTAGCCATCAGGGAAATTCAAATCAGAACCACATTGAGATACCACCTCACACCAGTTAGAATGGCCAAAATTAACAAGACAGTAAACAACATGTGTTGTAGAGGATGTGGAGAAAGAGGAACCCTCTTATACTGTTGGTGGGAATGCAAGTTGGTACAGCCACTTTGGAAAACAGTGTGGAGATTCCTTAAGAAATTAAAAATAAAGCTACCCTCTGACCCTGCAATTGCACTATTGGGTATTTACCCCAAAGATACAGATGTAGTGAAAAGAAGGGCCATCTGTACCCCAATGTTCATAGCAGCAATGGCCACAGTAACCAAACTGTGGAAAGAACCAAGATGCCCTTCAACAGACCAATGGATGAAGAAGATATGGTCCATATATACAATGGAATATTATGCCTCCATCAAAAAAGATGAATACCAGAGGACAAGATGGCGGGGAACTAGGAGGAGGCACTGTTTCAACCTGTCCCCTAAAGTGAGCTGATTACCTACCAAGAAACTCTGAACACCCATGAAATCATCCTAAGATTAGAATTATACACTTCTGGATCTCTATGGGGGCAGAAGACGCCAGTGGGCAGGTAAAGCAGAGTGGGAACCTCAGACTGGTATCAGAAGATAAACAAAAGGGGGAGGGAGCCACCAGAAGCGACCAACTGGAAAGTAATACCACAATACAAGAGTGCCCTACGACTGGGGACCAGCATTAACTTGGAGTCTGGTTGAAAGCACTCAAAAAGAGCAAAGGATTGTGGGGGAAATTGTGGGAATTGGGACGGTTAGGGACAGGGGCTTAAGTCCACGGACCGAGGACAACCACCCCCGACGCTGAGCTAGAGAGAGTGCAGCAGAGAAACCAGGTCTTGGTCCCTGAGCCACGAACAAGTGAGCCTAAGGGCACGTGGGGTACTGGTCACATGAGGGGCTGGGACCTCGCCAGCCAGCAGAAACACAATCTTTTTGCAGTACCCATGCATGCGCCCCGCAGTGCTATCAGAGCCTGAGCCATGCCCCACACCCTCCCCTGAGAGAGGTGCGCAGCCAGGAGCTCTCAGTCCGGGAAAGGCTGAGTACTCCCAGCCCAGGCCAGCAGGAAAATCTCGCTGTGCCATCGCTGCTTGGAACCTCTCTGGCAGTCTGGAGCTGCCCAGAGAGCTGCTGCTGTTGTGGTTTTGGATACAAGCAGGAGGTCCTTTGTCCCCAGGGACCCTGACTGGGAATGTGTTCTGCCAGTGGGGAAGGGGGAACTTATGTGTTCTGCAGGACCCAGAGAGGAACAGACTGAGGCTTCTCTCTGGGAGGGAGGTCTGGGTGCAGTTTGCTTTACTCTAAACCTTCAAAAACCATCAAGAGCCACCAAGGGGAGAGAAAAAAAATGAACAAACATAAAAACGTCCAGAGAACAAAAGCCTGAAAAACCGGTTTCCTCAGAGTCCACACCCTTGAGAGGGGCAGGAGGATATAACTCAGGAAACACTGCCTGAAAACCCACGTGGCTGGCCCCTCCCCCAGAAAGCAAACTGGGGGGGGGGGGAACCAACAAGAGAAAAAACAGCACTACTTCATAGATAAATTTGTATTTTTAATTCGTTCCAACTATTCTAGTTCATTTTTCAATTTTCTTTATTTTTAATATAGGTATTTTTTAGCCTATTTACCATCACAGTGAGATGTCCAGTACAACAAATTCCATAATAAAGTTTTAACCTGAACTTTTTAAAAAATTTTTTTAAATTTCTTTTCAGCATAACAGTATTGATTGTTTTTGCACCACACCAAGTGCTCCTGAACTTTTTGATATATATACCCATGTTTTTCTTTTGTTTTTATATTTTTTAATTTTTTAAAATTTTACTTTAGTTCAGTTCATAATTTTCTCTTTTTTTTTTTTTTTTTTGTTTTTGTTTATAAATAACAGAAATTTATTTCTCATGGTTCCGGAGACGGGATGTCCAAGATCAATCAGGGTGCCGGCATGGTCAAGTCCTTTTTTTTTTTTTAATTTCATTTCTTTTCAGCGTAACAGAATTCATAGTTTTACACCACACCCAGTGCTCCATGCAATGCGTGCCCTCCGTAATACCTACCACCTGGCTCCCCCAACCTCCCACCCTCCACCCCTTCAAAACCCTCAGGTTGCTTTTCAGAGTCCATAGTCTCTCATGGTTCATCTCCCCCCCAATATCCCTCAACTCCCTTCTCCTCTCCATCTCCGCATGTCCTCCGTGTTATTTGTTATGCTCTGCAAATAAGTGAAACCATATGATGATTGACTCTCTCTGTTTGACTTATTTCACTCAGCATAATCTCTTCTAGTTCTATCCATGTTGCTACAAAAGTTGGGTATTCATCCTTTCTGATGGAGGCATAATACTCCATAGTGTGTATGGACCACATCTTTATCCATTCGTCTGTTGAAGGGCATCTTGGTTCTTTCCACAGTTTGGCGACCATGGACATTGCTGCTATAAACATTGGGGTACAGATGGCCCTTCTTTTCACCACAAATGTATCTTTCCGGTAAATACCCAGTAGTGCAATTGCAGGGTCATAGGGAAGCTCTATTTTTAACTTCTTGAGGAATCTCCACACTGTTCTCCAGAGTGGCTGCACAAACTTGCATTCCCACCAACAGTGTAACAGGGTTCCCCTTTCTCCACATCCTCTCCAAAACGCGTGGTTTTCTGTCTTCTAATTTTGGCCATTCTAACTGGTGTGAGGTGGTATCTCAATGTGGTTTTAATTTGAATCTCCCTGATGGCTAGTGATGATGAACATTTTTTCTTGTGTCTGATACCCATTTGTATGTCTTCATTGGAGAAGTGTCTATTCATATCTTCTGCCCATTTTTTGATATGATTATCTGTTTTCCGTGTGTTGAGTTTGAGAAGTTCTTTATAAATCCTGGATATCAACCTTTTGTCTGTATTGTCATTTGCAAATATCTTCTCCCATTCCGTGGGTTGCCTCTTTGTTTTGTTGACTGTCTCCTTTGCTGTGCAGAAGCTTTTGATCTTGATGAAGTCCCAAAAGTTCATTTTTTATTTTGTTTCCTTTACCTTTGGAGACATATCTTGAAAGAAGTTGCTGTGGCTGATATCAAAGAGGTTACTGCCTATGTTCTCCTCTAGGATTCTGATGGACTCCTGTCTCACATTGAGATCCTTTATCCATTTCGAGTTTATCTATGTGTACAGTGTAAGAGAATGGTCGAGTTTCATTCTTCTACATATAGCTGTCCAATTTTCCCAGCACCATTTATTGAAGAGACTGTCTTTTTTCCACTGTGTATTTTTTCCTGCTTTGTCGAAGATTATTTGACCATAGAGTTGAGGGTCCATATCTGGTATCTCTAATCTGTTCCATTGGTCTATGTGTCTGTTTTGATGCCAGTACCATGCTCTCTTGGTGATCACAGCTTTGTAGTAACCCTTGAAATCAGGTAATGAGATGCCACCAGTTTTATTTTTGTTTTTCAACATTCCCTTAGTGATTCGGGGTCTCTTCTGATTCAGTACAAATTTTAGGATTATTTGTTCCCGTTCTTTGAAAAATGCCGGTGGAATTTTGATGGGAATGGCATTAAAAATATAGATTGCTCTAGGGAGTATAGAAATTTTAACAATGTTTATTCTTCCAATCCGAGAACATGGAATGGTCTTCCATCTTTTTGTGTCTTCTTCAATTTCCTTCAGGAGTGTTCTGTAGTTCCTTGAGTACAGATCCTTTACCTCTTTGGTTAGGTTTATTCCCAGGTACCTTATGGTTCATGGTGCTATAGTAAATGGAATCGATTCTCTAATTTCCCTTTCTGTACTTTCATTGTTAGTGTATAAGAAAGCCACTGATTTCTGTACATTGACTTTGTATCCTGCCACGTTACTGAATTGCTGTATGAGTTCTAGTATTTTGGGGGTGGCGTCTTCTGGGTTTTCCATGTAAAGTATCATGTAATCTGCGAAGAGAGAGTTTGACTTCTTCCTTGCCAATTTGGATACCTTTTATTTCTCTTTGTTGTCTGATTGCTGTTGCTAGGACTTCTAATACTATGTTGAACAAGAGTGGTGAGAGTGGGCATCCTTGTCGTGTTCCTGATCTCAACGGGAAGGCTGTGAGCTTCTTCCCATTGAGGATTATGTTTGCTGTGGGTCTTTCATAGATAGACTTTATGAAGTTCAGGAATGTTCCCTCTATCCCTATACTTTGAAGTGTTTTAATGAGGAACGGATGCTGGATTTTGTCAAATGCTTTTTCTGCATCCATTGAGAGGACCATGTGGTTCTTCTCCCTTCTCTTATTGATTTGTTGTATTACATCGTTTGATTTGCGAATGTTGAACCATCCTTGTAAGGCAGGGATGAATCCCACCTTGTCATGGTGAATGATCTTTTTCATGTGCTGTTGGATCCTGTTTGCTAGGATCTTGTTGAGAATCTTAGCATCCATATTCATCAGGGATATTGGTATTAATTCTCCTTTTCGGTGGGGTCTTTGCCTGGTTTGGGGATCAGGGTAATGCTGGCTTCATAAAAAGAGTCTGGAAGTTATCCTTCTGCTTCAATTTTTTTAAACAGCTTCAGGAGAATAGGTGTTATTTTTTCTTGAAAGTTTGGTAGAATTCCCCAGGGAATGCGTCAGGTCCTGGACTCTTGTTTTTTGTAGGCTTTTGATCACTGTTTCAATCTCGTTACTAGATATTGGTCTATTCAGATTGTCAATTTCTTCCTGGTTCAATTTTGGGAGTTTATAGTTTTCCAGGAATGCATCCATTTCATCTAGGTTTCTTAACTTATTGGCATATAACTGTTGATAATAACTTCTGATGATTGTTTCTACTTCCTTGGTGTTAGTTGTGATCTCTCCCTTTTCATTCATAGTTTTATTAGTTTGAGCTTTCTCTCTTTGTTTTGGATTAGTGTCGCCAATGGTTTATCGATCTTATTGATTCTTTCAAAAAACCAGCTTCTAGTTTCATTTATACATTCCACTGTATCTCTAGTTTCTACTTCATTGATCTCTTCTCTAATCTTGATTATTTCCCTTCCTGTGTTTGGAGTTGGTTTAATTTGTTGTTGATTCTCCAGTTCTTTAAGGTGTAGAGGCAGCTGGTGTATTCTGGATTTTTCAATTTTTTGAGGGAGGCATGGATGGCTATGTATTTTCCCCTTAGTACCGCCTTTGCTGTATCCCATAGATTTTGGAATGAAGTGTCTTCATTCTCATTGGTTTCCATGAATTGTTTAAGTTCTTCTTTGATCTCCTGGTTGATCCAAGCATTCTTAAGCTAGGTGGTCTTTAGCTTCCAGGTGTTTGAGTCCTTCCAAACTTTTCCTTGTGGTTGAGCTCCAGTTTCAAAGTATTGTGATCTGAGAATATGCAGGGGATAATCTCAGTCTTTTGGTATCGATTGAGTCCTGATTTGTGACCCAGTATGTGACTATTCTGGAAAAGGTTCCATGTGCACTTGAGAAGAATGAGTATTCTGTTGTTTTAGGGTGGAATGTTCTGTATATATCTATGAGGTCCATCTGGTCCAAAGTTTCACTCAATGCTGTTGTTTCTTTATTGATTTTCTGCTTGGATGATCTGTCTATTACTGAGAGAGGCAGGTTAAGATCTCCTACTATCAATGTATTCATATCAATATTGCTCTTTATCTTGATTAATAGTTTTCTTATGTAATTGGCTGCTCCCATATTGGTGGCATAGATATTTACAATTGTTAGATCATCTTGATGGGTAGTCCCTCTAAGAATGATGTAATGTCCTTCTGTATCTCTTACTACAGTCTTTAGTTTAAAATCTAATTTTTCTGATATGAGATTTACTACCGTGGCCTTCTTTTAAGGCCCATTGGCATGATAGATCCTTCTCCATCCCTTCACTTTCAATCTGGGTGTATCCTTAGGTTCAAAATGGGTCTCTTTTAGACAACCTACAGATGGGTCCTGTCGTTTTATCCAATCTGCAACCCTGTGTCATTTTATGGGTGCATTTAGGCCATTCACATTGAGACTGATTATTGATAGATACGTTTTTATTGACATCGTGTTACCTCTGAAGTCTTTCTTTCTGTAGATTGTCTCTATACTTCTGTTCAATGATATTCTTAGGATTTTTCCTCTTTTATAGAACTCCCCTTAATATTTCTTGCAGTGTCGGCTTGGTGGACGCATATTCTTTTACGCCTTACCGGTCTTGGAACTCTTTCTGTCCCCATCCATTTTCAATGTCAGTCTTGCTGGATAAAGTATTCTTGGCTGCATGTTTTTCTCCTTTAGTGCCCTGAATATATTTTGCCAGCCCTTTCTGGCTTGCCAGGTTGCTGTGGACAGGACTGACGTTATTCTGATGGGCTTTCCTCTGTACTTAAGGAGCTTCTTTGTCCTAGCTGCCTTCAATAGAGTTTCTCTAGAATTATAATTCCTCATTCTTACTATCAGGTGTCTCAAGGTGTTTCAAGAATCTATAATCTGGCGGGGGGGGGGCGTTCTGTCTCTAGTACATGAACGCTGTTTCCATTTGCAACATTGGGAAAATTTTCATGATGAACGTGTTCCACTATATCTTCTAGAATTCTTTCTTTCTCCTCCCCTTCAGGGATTCCAATTATTCTGATGTTGAAACGTTTCATGGCATCATTTATTTCCGTGATTCTGTTTTTGTGGCTTCTAAGCTGTTTGTTCCAGGCTTCCTCCTGATCCTTTCTCTCTATCTGTTTGTCCTCCAGATCACTAATTCTATCTTCTGTCTCAGTTATCCTAGCTTTTAGAGAATTTAGATTATTTTGGAACTCATTGAGAGACTTGTGAACATCATCCCTGGTGGCTTTCAGTTCTGTCCTAATATTGTGAACATCATCCCTGGTGGCTTTCAATTCTGCCCTAATCAATTCCGTTTGGTCATCCATGGCTTTCTCCATCCTATTGCCTGGTTAATTGTTAGCCTGAATTCCCTTTCCGTCAGAATGTCTATGTTGGTAGCCATTAGCTCTGTTGCAGAGGGCCCATCCTCTGAATTTTTCTTCTGCTGGGCATTCCTCCTCCTAGTAATTTTGGTGAGAGATGGGTGAACGG
>PISX010025485.1:0-26078 GCA_004024625.1 Mellivora capensis | reverse complement strand
AACAGTGTAAGAGGGTTCCCCTTTCTCCACATCCTCTCCAACACACGTTGTTTCCTGTCTTGCTGATTTTGGCCATTCTAACTGGTGTGAGGTGGTATCTCAATGTGGTTTTAATTTGATTCTCCCTGATGGCTAGTGATGATGAACATTTTTTCATGTGTCTGATAGCCATTTGTATGTCTTCATTGGAGAAGTGTCTGTTCATATCTTCTGCCCATTTTTTGATATGATTATCTGTTTTGTGTGTGTTGAGTTTGAGAAGTTCTTTATAGATCCTGGATATCAATCTTTTGTACTGTCATTTACAAATATCTTCTTCACATTTCATCTCACTCTCAGCAGACAACCTTGTCCTGTACCTTACATAGAAATTAGAAAATGCAGGAATTCTCTTAAATTGCTGCTACTAGACATAAAACTATCAACCATCTTCTTCTCTTTACCAACTTCAAAATAAGAAAGATATGTTTGCCTCCTCCTATCAAAGGTGAGGAGGCTGCCTAAATTTTGTACCACATTCTATGTCCACAAGAAACTTCACCCACATATCCCCTCCTTATCTTTAAACACTCCCAATTTTCCATACACAAATGAAAAGCCTCCCTGGACCTCACATCTTCCTCCAGTCAACATCTCACTTCTCATCAAAATTAAATAGTTGTCTATGGTGCCTACTGTTATCTCCTTACCATCCTCATTTTCTCCTCAATTCATGGCGATGCCTCTGATAGGGTTCTTTTAGTGCTGAGATGAAGTCATCGGGTAAGAAGTGCAATAAAACAACAATTATTCACCCAGTGCTCTTTCAGGAGCATTCAACAGGGTGACCACTCTCCTCTTGAAACACTTACTTTTGGATACAATGATCCATACTGTCTGTATTATTTCCCTACCTCTCTGAGGCCTCTTTATCCTACTCTCCTGTTGGTTTTTCTTATGCCACTTGATAATTCAATGTGAAGTCCCTCGGGTCTGTTCTCAGACTTTCTTTTTTTGCTACACTCTCTATGAGAAATATTTATTTCACATGGTTTTACTGAATACAATTTTTTCTAAAGATTTTATTTATTTATTTGACAGAGAGAGATACAGTGAGAGAAGGAACACAAGCAGGGTGAATGGAGAGGGAGAAAAAGGCCTCTCACTGAGAAGGGAGCCCGATGTGGGCCTCTATCCCAGGACCTCTGGGATCATGACCTGAGCCAAAGGCAGACACTTAACCACTGAGCCACCCAGGGGCCCTTCATTACCACAATTTTGCTGCATAGGTCAGAGTACCTAGTTGCACACAGCTGTATACAAACTAGCTTAAGCAGAAAAGAAATTTATTCATATTAGGAGGATCTTAAGGAGGATTAGACATGCAGTAAAGCTAGTCTGGGAAACAGTACCTATATCAGAAAGATGTGTTAATGAAAATACTATGGCTAACTCTGAAGAATGGGAAGCCCTTGCTGCTACGCTTCCCCCACTACACACAGGTTCCTCACATTTCTCACGTATACATCCAAGTCTCTCAAAGTTGTGTCTAATTAGAAGAACTTAAGTCACAAGTATGTCCTCATCAGACTGTAAAGAGTTAACAAATGTTTAGTTTTCTGATTCCTAGCTGGGTAACATAGGATTTATAGTATGGAGATTATAGAAAATAGGGTGAGTATTCCAAGATATTAGGTGATAAGAAATGGCAAATATCCACTGCAGTTGCTCTTATCTACCTGACATTAATATATATCTTTCTTCCCAACATGATCTTTCAAACAGTAACATGCTTTCACCTATCCTATTGTAACTACCTATAAACAAATATATCACCACCTTCTCAAGAAGAAAGAAAACATCTCATCAATCATAGTATCTGTGGTAGGACCAGTGAATTTCATGACAGTTGGCAGCTGATTTATTTCTTTTACTGAAAAGAGTTCTCAAAAAGGTAAAAATGTTATGTGAAATGTCTTAATAGTGTATATGATTTTCCATAAAGCCTGTGCATGGTTTTGCTGTAGGAAGTAGGATGAGCATGGAGGCAAATATAAATCCAAATTAGGCATTTATCCTACCAAGTACAAACTATTTCTAGTCCATAATGGGAGTAGCCCCCATGTAATTAATTTACTGCTTAAGAATAAGATACTTTTCCTGAAGTATAAAACTATCCTGAAGGCTTAGGGTTGTTTCCTGCTGTGGGTAAATTGGGTAATCAGCTGTTGTGGTGTCCATTACAGTCTTGTTGTGGGAAATCTACATAAATCTGCTGTCATTGTCACCACAATCACTTTATTACTGGGTGTACTGGGCAAGTACTGGGGTGGCTGGGAAGGAATCAGACTTTCATCCATTTATCAGGTCATTTTGTTGAACTGATTATTGAGAGTTTATTCCACAGTGAGACTCTTTGGCAGAGTATTCACTTAGGATGCAAATATTGTCAATCTCTCAGCCCATTTTGAGTAATGAGTCCCAAGTCTAACCCCAATTCTTTTCCTGAAGAGAATGCAGACCACCTGATCAAACTATTGCTCATGAATCAGTATAAAACTAGCCTTCAACCATCTCTCTCTAGCCTAAGCAAAAACTGGAATATGTGCCTTGAATTTCTATATTTTGAGAGGGTTTTCCTTTTCTAATGACATTTATGTTTTACCCTGCATGGGTATTGTATTACCCTGCATGTATGTTCCCTGCATGTATTACCCTGCATGGGTTTAATATAACAGCACTCCAGTTCTGATTACTGCTAGCATATCAGGCTGAGTAAACTTAAGTTAGACTCAAATTATTTCCTTCTTGTTCCATTTGTTAGAGGGCCTCCTCAAGAGTCACACATGTGAGTTAACAGAGGAATGGCAAAGAAAAACATTAGGACACAGGGAGTATGAAGTGACTAAAGTTCTCTCCTTGACCAAACTCCAGTTGGGTGCTCTTAGCCCTCTTCTTGATGAGGCCTCAACTTCGGTGCCAAACACTTCAGACTCTCAGCACAAATTATTTTGCCCACCCATTACATACACAGAGATACATATCCCACATTAAAAGACTTGAACAAGCCATAGCATAATTTCTAACAGCTCAATGCTGCACCCCTAGGATGTCCCTAACCCCCTTAAAGTGGCTGCCTGAAAGAAACCTCCAGGTTGCCAAAAGAATTTTTACCATTTTCTTTCTACCCAGTACCTCATCAGGTAGGCCTCTGACCTTCCTTTCTTAGAGCATTTACTAATAAAGGCTTACCATCCTGAATTCTTCTGTGTATCTCCTACAACTCAGGATTGTCTTCTCAAATACCTAAAAATCGTTCCTTTGAAATAGTATCATCAGAAGGGAGAGTGTCCTCTCTCCCAGACTCTGTGGTAGGAAGGAATCCTACTTCAATTATTGACAGCTAACAGACAAAGCTGGCCTAATTATATTTACATTGGCCAACTCTTTGTAATTTTTCCTTTCTCTGGTTCTGTACAAGCCCCCTTTCTTCTTCCACCTCCTTCTTCCTTTCCTTCCTTCCTTCCTTCTTTCCTTCCTTCCTTTCTTCCTTCTTTCACTAGGTACAGTATACTTTATTGATGGTACATGACAAAGTCGGGCTCTCCAAGCTCCTCCCCTTTTCAAGGGACAGAAACTGTGCAGAGGTCTGGAGATTAACTGTGTGCTGGAGTTAAAAGCAGCCCTGGTGACCAGGCACCCAATATGGGCAAATCTGTTTACTCCAACCTTCACCATTCTATCTCAGGGACACAGTTGGCACTGCACCAGAAGATGTGGCTATCCATCAAACAGGGAGGAGCAGAGAGCCTGTCATTCTCCCTTTAAAAGCCCAGTCACCTTTGTAAAAATTGAAGTTGAGCTTGATTTACCCTGTACCATATTTTTCTCTATTGTAATAGTGTATTAGTGATTTAAAACTCTTACTACCACTTTAACTACTGTCCAGATTTGTTTATCTTTGATGAAAATATCTGCTCATGCAACTTATTTGTGCTTCAGGATCTGCTTGAGGTCAAACCTATATACACAATTCCCAATTGATAGGTTATTGCTGGATAACCAGTTATATAGCTTGAACTAATAGGTAACACCAAATTAATGAATGTAAGATCAAGTTATTTGTTGCTGTTTTCAGGTGTTCAATGCCTATCACGATCTTGCTTCTACTAGGAAAACAGAAACTTTCAATCAAAAGGAGAACAGTTACTTGCAAAGTGGTCACAGCTTTCTTCTAAAACCTTAGAAACCTGCACTATCATTTTCTTTACAAGCTTTGTACTGTGTCTCCTGCCACAAATACTTTGGGCACAATTGGATTAGTGGTCATAAGGCCCATTGGAAGGCTGTTTCATGGATTCTGGTCCAGCTGAAAAGTCTTTTTTTTTTTTTTTTTTTTTTTTTTTTTTTTTTTTCTGAAGCTCCCTTAAAGAATTATATCCTTTTGAGTCACCTGGCAAATAATCAGAGTAGCCAACTTAAAAGTGGTGATAATTTTCTCCAATATCCAAAAAAACACATTGTAGATCTTTCTTAGAGATTTATGGGGCAAAGCACAGTAACTAGCCTTTCACCTTGAAATAGTACCATGTACTATTTACCACAGAATATTCAGAAACCCCAAAGGTGGCAGACCATTGTATTTTCATGGTACTTATTGTCCAAACTTCAGCATGCCTACATGTCTTACCAAAAGAATCTAGCATCCTTATTCTCTAATTTCTTTCCTCATGATATTATTAATATACCAAAACTGGATGATGCTGACATTGTGATATCAAGGTCCCTCTAGAATAACTTATGGCACCGAATCATATATTATAATTTTGAGATAAGTGAGTAAAAGTCTACTGTTGTTTTTTTTTTACCAGGTGAAAGCAAATCACTTGTGTTTTTGTCTGGTTGTTAGGATAGAAAAATGCTTCGACCACGTCAATAACTCCATTCCAGGTGCTATTCCAAAGCTGTTTTGATTTCTTCTCGAAATAAAACTGAATCTAGAACAGTAGTTGAGACTATAGATAACATGTATTTAAATGAAGGAAAGTCTAGTGCTATTTTCTAAGGCCTATTTCTTCCTGTGCAGGTGATACAAGCTAACTGATTGAAGAAGGGAAAGGCATAACCACCATCCATTGGGAGTACGAATCCTTATTATTCCACGTGAGATAGGAGAACAACTTTCATTTTTATTTTTTCATTTTTTTATTTTAAAGGCAAATAAAAGTCCCAGGAACATCTACTTAGCCAACCATAATAGAGTTTGGTGTATGGGTTAGGACTCCAGTCTGTGAATCATTCCAGTTACTGATTATAATCATTTTGAGTATCAGTAGGAACTAAAGAAATAGCAACAAGATGTGTGTATAAACCCACTGGGCCTACTTTGAGTACACTCACAGTGAATCTCCATTGTTATAGACTGAATGTATCCTCCACCCCAATGTAATGGTATTTGGAGGTAGGACATTTGGGAAATAATTAGGTCTAGATGAGGTCATGAAAGTGGCTTGAATCTGCGGGCACCTTGATCTTAGATATCATGGTCTTCAGAACCATGAGAAGTGAATCTCTTCTTATTTTTTTAAAATATTTTATTTATTGATTTGAGAGGGGGAGAGAGAGAGCAGTGGAAGGTCCAGAGGAGGAGGAAGAAGCAAGCTTCCTGCTGAGCAATGAGCCTGACATGGGGTTCCATCCCAGGATGCTGAGATCATGGCGGAAGCTAATGGCAGACACTTAACTGACTGAGCTACCCAGATGCCCCAAAAGAAATCTCTTCTTGTTTAAGCTATCCAATCTTTGGTACTTTCTTACAACAGCCTGAGCAGAGTTGACTAAGACAACTATTAATTACCTGACATTCAATAACCCTAGCATTGTTACTGAATTGCAGAAATGGTTTAGTTTTAGCAGCAGTGTCAACCTGGAATTAATATCCAATACTTAATGAAATGTCTTTATTATACAGTTGGCCTCCTAAATCATGCAAGTCTCTTAGGAGAAGAGTAGCAATAGCCAGGATCTATTGACTGCTTACTATGTACAAGGTACTTTTACATATATTAATTTATTTAATCCCCTTATCCAGTGATCATATAAACTCTACTGGAATCAGGGAACTCATTTAAAATACAGTAGGACTACAAAACACAGTAGGACCACACCACAAAGGTCTTCAAAGGTCTACCAAGAAAAATTATCATTATGCTTTTAAATAACATTGAGTCTCTCCTTCCCAATTATTTCAATTAATAGCTATATTGAAGTTTTGTGGGTTCCATCAGGAAATCTTTAGGAGTTAGAATCACCTATGATATATTCACTACAAAAATTTTCAGAGTTTTTTGGATTTACCTTCTACTTTGTTAACTCAAAGTATTTTATGGCATCTTTACCTAATTCAGCATAGGCCAAACTTATGTGTAAATTTCAGTCAAGGAATTGAGAAAGCAATCACAATTTCTGAATGATTCTAGCTGTTGACCTTAGGCATTAAAGAGCAACAGGAAGGGGCATGAAAAAACTTATCTAAGGGATTTTTTTTTTAAGATTTTATTTATTTATTTGACAGAGATCACAAGTAGGCAGAGAGGCAGGAAAGCAGGCTCCCTGCTGAGCAGAGAGCCCGATGTGGGGCTTGATCCCAGGACTCTGGGATCATGACCTGAGCCAAAGGCAGAGGCTTTAACCCACTGAGCCACCCAGGTGACCTTATCTAAGGGATCTTGAGGCAAGGCCTGAACTGGGACAGAGATTCTGTTTTGTTGTAAAGCCACTCCAGGAGATTAGGGTATTTAGGGGCTCTCCCAAAGGCCCCCCTTTTTAACTGATATTCTACTCTTTTCCATTCAACATGCTGTTACTAAGAAATCTGACAAAGACATGAATTCAACCTAATCTGAAATTCAGCAACCCAGAGCTTCGGATAGGATATTTTATTCTTGGCTATGTCTGTCCTGCGGTTGCAAAATACTTTTGACACAGACACAGAAAGTCTTCAGTTCTCCTACTTTGTCTTGAGCCAAGAACTTAAAACTTGGATCTTATGAGTTTCAGTTGCTTAGCTCTCCAATATATCTAGAAGCAGCAGCCTTCCTTTTCTCCCTTATGATGCTGTCTTTCCTACTCATTCTATACCAAGAGCTACCTGTTTTTTCAAGATCTTGTCTTCAATAGCCATTTCATTCTAGAGGATAATTTAAGTAACTCTTTCACATGCTGTGCCATTAACTACCAGAGTTCCCAGTTCTGTACTATGTCTTCAGTGCTTTCAAACCCAACCAGCATAAACAACCCATTTACAAATTATTATTTCTTTGATGGCTTGTTGCCTTTCCTGGCACCAAATACCATATTGGTCAGGATTATTAATTGCAAAGATTAGAAAATATTCTGACATAAGGAGAAAATTAATGTTTAAAGGGATATTATGGAGCTCAGATAAATTAGAAAAGGGACAAAGGACAAGATTCTGAAGACACAGGAACAATGACATCACACCACAGAGGCTGTTCTGAAGAAGATATCATGGCCATGCTACTTGGAACTGATTGCCCTTAGGATTAGATGCCTGATATTCCACTCCCTTCCTTCCCCCAAGCATCAGAAAAAAACAAACTTTCTGCCATTACATGTGTCAGAGTGTATACTCCTCTTTTCATGATCACTTTTTCACAATGCTAGATTTCTAATGTAAATGTCAAGTGGGTCCAAATAATTGGAAAAACTGAAGTCAGTGCCTTTATCTAAAACTACAAGAAAGTCTGGAATATAATTATTCCATCTTCTGCCTTGGAAAGAACAATTAATAACGTAAAAAATTACCAAAATATAGAGAGAAAGTTGGACCACAATACAGGACAAATATATACTAGCTGGGCCATATGTTAAAATCACCTAAAATGCTATGCTCAATCAGGTGGTAGTCATTACTCACAGTATTTCTGGATCTCTTTCTTTTCCTAGATAATAATTTGAAACTACACTTACCTCCCTCTAGAATTCAGCAGAGGTAAAATAACTTACCTTGGCTGATGGAGTGTAAATGGAAGCAACAAGTGTCACTTCAAGACAGACTCTTTCTGAGCTGATATGCCTTCTACATACTACCTTGCCCTGCCATGATGAACATCGAAGCCCCCAATAGATATGGTAGTGTCATCACAAAATAAGGCTTCAGTCATCTTGGGTGTCTAACTAAATAATCTGAATACAGAATAATCTGAAATAATCTGAATAACAGAATAATCTGAAAAAGCTCCCTTCTCTGCCTGCAATGGACAAGTAGCAAAAACATAGAATAAAAGTTGTTCTAATTCCCTGAAATTTTGCTGTGACATGTCCATGCTGACTGACAGAAGCTCAGACCTCTCTTCAATTGTATTTTTTATCTCATACATACCTAACAGCTTGCAAGTCACAACACAGAGCTGTCATAAAAGTACTTCACTCAACATGTTCAAAGCTGAACTCATGAATTTTTCTATCAATTATTCTTCCTCCAGCATTTCCTGCCTTGATAACACAAAACCATGTGTTTGCTCAATCTGAAAACATAAGAATCTTTCCCGCTTCTTCCCATTTTCTACTACTTATGTGTTACCTATTTCCAAATACTATGGTTTTCATTTCCTCTATTTCTATAGTTCTGAAACCACTTCCAAAAGCCTAGTTCAAGAAACCATCATCTCTTATATGATTTAATGAAATAGGCTGATAGACCTACTTATGCTTATTTATCACTGCCTTACAACCTAGCCTCCACTATAGCTAACATATTCTTTTGTTGGTTTTTCAATATATTATTCAATACTTAAAAGTTCCTCCTTAAAACCCATCAAAGATTTCTCATTTCTTTTACCATAAAATTGAGATTTCTGACTGAGATCTTTAAGGTTCTGCCTGGTCTAGACTTCTGCTCATCATAGTTTCGCTCTCTTATCTAGAAATGTTAACTGGCATTTAGTTCTTAGGATGTGCTATCCTCTTTCCCACCTCTTAGTTTATGTTCCTATGATTTCTTCTATCTGAAGACTTTTCCCCAACTACTCCATTACATCCATTACTACTGTGACCACAACTATCTTGCTACATCTGCCTACTCTCCTTTCTAATGCCCATGTATTCCTTACATCTTTGCCAAACACTATTGCCTTAGGAAACACGCCTTTATTCTTTGATCCTTCAGTTACATTTCCCCAAAGAAGTTCATAGTTAATGTTTACTCTTGCCCTCCTGTTTTACAATTCATTTGGGGTTTGTTTTCCTAAACGAGTGTTTAAGGTCCATGATGAAGTAAATATTGGCTTGTTTGCCATTGTTCCTTTAATGCCTAACACAATAAAGGTAAGACATCAATAATATTTTTTCAATGAAGGTTCAAAGTTGAATAAATGAATGAGTGACTCCTAGATGCTTTCACACCCTCATCATATTTCCAGGTTTTTTTCTTGTTTGTTTTTTTGTTTGTTGTGTTTTTGTTTGTTTGTTTTTTGGTTGTTCCACCAACTTAAGTCTATGTTTAGCTTTTTTAACTTGGAAAATTTTTTTAAATGCCCTATTGTTTGTTGTTTATATCACATTATCTGCCCGTCTGTTTTTATTTTTTTTTTGTTTGTTCTACTTATATTCAGCTTATTGCTTGCATTGGGAATCATTTTAGTTTCAATCTTCTTAATTGTCTGGAAACCAGGGGTTGGTCTGTTTATTTTTCATACCTCATGCTGACACAGAATCCTGACATTTTTTTGGATTCAAGTATTACAAAAACTATTAAATGTCCTCTATATCTGGGGAGGTAGAGAAGAAAACCCAAAATTCTGATACTTTGGGGTTTTTTCCCCCTTCAAATTAAAAGAAAGCCTGTTTTGGAAAAAAAAATATCTGCAGCTTAATCCATGTGAATATTCTAATCCTTACATCCAGAAAGCATTTCAGCAAATCACTCAAACAGTAAAGCCTATATTTGGAATAACATCTATTTGAAAATCACTTTGAGCATTTAATATGACTGATAATATCTTGTTAATAAAAATTCCATTGTTTAAATAGAATCCAGCTACATAAGCTTTTTATATAACAATCTAAGTAATGAGATAGAAAATAGAACAAATTTTTATATAGATTAAGTTATGCATATGTGTCTGAAGGGATATAGGAAAGGATATTTAAAAGCCTATTCAAATAGTGATTTATGAGTCTTCCAGGATATTCGGTCTCCAATCAATAAATCATGAACCATTGGGGTTTCTAAATGAGCACCATGTTTGGGATAGATAGTAGCAATCTGGCAGGTCCCACAGGTAATTTTTTAAAGTGAATCCAAATTCTCCACAGATCTCTCTTACCTTCCATCACAGTGTGTTTTTGAAGGGTGCATGGGAGTTGTCATAATGTGTGTTCCCATACCATGTTGAAAACTGAGAAAACTGCTATAAAATGCAAATTTAAGGGCATCAATGGATTTTCTCTTGAAGCTGCCTGGATATTGTTCAGAGAAATAAAGCAACAGCACACATTGTAACAAAGAGAAAAAAGAGCACTTAAAAAGCAATTGCAGTATGGTCTTCTGGCACGTTTTAAAAGGGCACTTTGCTGTAATTAAAGAATGATCTGCAATGATTTTTTTTTCTATATGAAGAGAATTTTAGAAGACACACAGCTTTGGGGGGCAAATATATGATTTAGACATTACTTGGATCTTTATTGTGGACAATACAACTTGTCTAGCATCACACCCAGGTCAAAGATCTTTACAAGGATTTTATTCCAAGCAAAGGGGTTTGCAGGCTGGTATTCCACGGTATTATAGTTATAAACTGAAATTTCTTAAAACCTCTCATCTATAGAGAGAAATTTAAAATCTCACTAGTACATCTGCTTTGCTTATTGTAGTTCACCACACTCCATTTTGTGCTTCTTCTGTTGGGATATGTGTCACTACCTAGAAACATGAACTCTTCTAGAAACAGGACATAAGTCTCAATATGTGTATGAACCATGTATCTCCGATTCTTTGACTTCTGGGCCCTTGCTGACCCCAGAGAGACTGCCTCTCCCTTGGCTAGCCAGTTCTTAGAGATAGTATACCTCTTGCCTGAGAAAACATCTTTTCATATGCAAACCAACTAACTGAAAGTCCACACCTGCAACCTCCTTTATGGGGCTCTCACAAGGCTCTCCCACTCCAGGCCACTATCCACCTGCCCCAATCACCTGAGGGCTCGCTACTCTATACCCTAGAGCCCGCTGAAATTATCCAAACTAGCCAATCCTAAACCTACTTACTCTGCCTCACCCGCTTCTTATTACGGAAACCACAACTAAGATTATTACCCATGTTTTCCCCTACTCCCTCTGCCCCCTATCTGACCCTGGTGCTTCCTTACACAGCCCTCTCTGGCACGGTGTGTGCTCTGTCCTCTTGGGATCTTTCAATTTAACAGACTATCTTTTTAAGAACAATTTTTCTCTGATGTATTGGCCTCAACATACTTGAATAATGATAAATCCTATGTTTAAAAACAATATTGTTTTTAAACAATATTCCCAGAGATACTATTGCACAATATTCCCAGGTTGCACAATATTCCCAGATACTAATGGTCATCCATTTTGGTCTGAGTGAGCATTTCAATTCTGGGTGGTTTGAAAGATACCAGTGAGTTTTCTAATTCAAACTGTGCTTAACCTCCTCAAATTTATACTAGTCATTTTAACTAGATTAAGGAATGACATTATTTGAGAGAGTTAACGCAGTTATCTTCCCTTAGCCATATCTCATGAGAAAATCATCTCAACTCAGGCATCTAGCAGAACAGAGGTGTAGAGAAGAATGGGTTGTAATATGTGCGTTTATATATGAGTGATGAAGATGGAAATATCCTGATGTGTGACCCCTTAGCAGTGACGGGGCTAACTAGAGGAGGGAGGAATATGAAAAAAGAGGGTACAGGAGTACCAGGCACCCTTCTGACAGCTTCACAATTTTAAATAAAGCCCAACCCTGGCATTATGTTATCTCCAGACATTTTCTCATCCACAATTTGATATTTCCCTAAAATCATTTTCTGTTTTAAATAACACAACCATCTAGTTTTTTGTTTCTGTTTTAAATATTTTATTTATTTGAAAGAGAGAACACAAACAGGAAGAAACGCAGAAGGAGGTGGAGGAGACAAGCAGACTCCATCTGAACAGGGAGCCAGAAGTGGAGACTGACTCCAGGCCCCTGAGAACATGACCCAACTCGCCGTCGGACACTGAACTGACAGTGCCACCCAGGTGCCCCCCACAGCCACCTGTTTTTATATGAAGAGGTATTTTACCATTGGTACATTTTGATTTGCTGACCTAAGGTAACTTACCCTCACTCAAATGGAAAAAAAAATTAAAGTAAAAATGTCTTACCTGTAATGAGGTAAAACTTGCACCACAACTCAACTCTCAGGATAGGTTCAAGGCTCTGGTGATTCGAAAGAAGCCCTCAACTCAGTGTTCAAGTCTAAATTTAAGAGCTTTCTGGAACTCAGAAGCCAATAACAAAGGTTCTCACACTCATTTCACCAATCTTCAGTGACAATCTCCTGGTTTGATCAACTTCCCATGAACACATCGTAAAGTATATCCTACCTGACCCACATACTCTATTCTCAACAAAGAAGTCCGAGTGATCCCCTAAATCAAGTCATATCACTCCTATGCTCAGAATTTTCCATCGTCCAGGACACCTGGGTAAGTCAGTTAAGCATCTGCTTTCAGTCCAGGTCATGATCTCTGGGTCCCAGAATCAAGCCCCACATTGTGCTCCCTGCTCAGCAGGGAGCCTGCTTCTCTCTCTTCCTCTGCCTCTCCCTCTGCTTGTGCGCTCTCTCTCTCTCTCACTTCTCTCTCAAATAAATAAATAAAATCTTAAAAAAAATTCTCCAATGTCCTATACATACTGGAATAAAAGACAATATCCTTACAAGGTGCTCTACTTTCTGGATGCCCATGTCTGTCTGACCCTATTTCTTCTCACTGTCCTCCTTACTTCCTTTGCTACAGTCACTCTGTCCTCCTTACTGTTCTAGAGTATTCTGGGTATGCCCTCGCCTCAGGTCTTCTCCACTGCTGCTTTCTATATTTGAGCATTCTCTTCTTAAATATCCATTTGTTCCCAGGAAGTTGAAAATGGTTAGAGACAAACTCAACTCTACATTTCCGAAAAACACACAAATGCTTCCTCCTCTGGAAGGCCTGCTCAGGCCACCATACATTAACTTCCAAGCTTCCCCTTAACAAACATCACCAAATTTCTTTTCTGCTTTATTATTCTTAATATTTATCAACTTCTTACATACCATATATTTCACTTATTTTCTTATTTCCTATCTACCCCTACTAGTATGTATATATGACACTCAAGGTAAGGGTTTTGGTATTTTTGCTCCTTGTCTCATGTCCCATATAAAGCATGCTAAACAGTGCCTGACTTATATAGGATTCAGAAATATATGTTTAATAGAATAAGTGAAAGACAGTGTGATGGATGCTTGAAATATAGTTAGGCATGAGTAGCTATTACCATCTTTCTTGTTAAGATTTTATTTATTTATTTGACAGAGAAAGAGTGAACAAGCAGGGGGAGCAGCAGAGAGAGAGGGAGAAGCAGGCTCCCCGCTGAGCAGGGACCTCCCCCCCACCCCCAACATGGGACTTGATCCCAGGACCCTGGGATCATGACCTGAACCGAAGGCAGACGCTTAACTGACTGAGCCACCCAGATGCCCAGCTATTACTAACCTTAAAGAACTCTAAAATACAGGTGGGCAGCAGAACAAATGTTTTAATTAATCCTTTATCTTCAGTACACACTTGTAAATCCAAGTTGTTAGAAGAAGGAAGAGTGACTTGTACCAAAGTCATAGTGCTGATGGCATTTAGAGCTCCAAGGACAAAAAAAAAAAAAAAAAAAAAAAAAAAAAAAAAAAAAAAAAAAAAAAAAAAAAAAAAAAAAAAAAAAAAAAAAAAAAAAAAAAAAGTCACTATATTTTGGAGGAGGTAGCACCTCTCCTGACCACAAAAGGATGACAATGACATGAAACCATTTTAAATATGACAAATGGGCATTCAGATCAGCCAGTTATAGCCTCACTTTAAATACTCACAGCAATTCAAAATTCAGAGGGATAAAGATTTCTTTATAAGAATTCTGTAGAAATGGTCTAAATCATGCTCCTGATTTATTTAAAATATTTAGAGTTGAAATAAAAAATTTAAAACTCCTTGCTCTAGTTTTCATTTCCTGAGTTCCTAACCATGTGTCAGGCACTGTGCTTGGAGCTGGTAGAGATAAAAGGATAAAGAGGACTGAATCTCAAGCCTGTGGAGAGTACACCAATCTGCTCATGAGTAATTTTAATAGAATGACAAAAGGTCTCATTCCTTAAAACTAGTTAATATCATAAACTCATTAAAATGGCATGCAAATTCTTTGTAGAGATTCTTGTCACCACTAAGTTTAGGAGAAAGCGCAGAAAGTAAGGCATCATCTAGCATTAGAACCACTCTTGTTTTTTTTCCAATGCTTAACCTCAAAGAAACTCCACTGCTCTAACTCACTCCTCTAACATCAACAACTACCATACCTGTACCTTCTAGGTATGCTGAAGTTAATTTCTCCCAAGCATAGAAGTCCCTGAGTTAATTTAATTCATCATGTTATTGGGACCCTACCTTTCATGAATTCCTCCTTTCCTTATCAATCAAATCCCTGGTTATCTTTTATACTCTATTCACATATTGTCAGTCAATTTTTCCCTGAGTTCCCCAGCTTGCTGGTCACTCCACTTGCTCATCTGTGTTTTCATAATTTGTAAAATCATTTAGTATTAATTGAGTACTTTCTGTGTGCTGGACCCATTTCTAGAGGCTGGGTATGCAAATGTAAAGAAAACAGCAAGAAAAATCCCTTCCTGCCTGATATAAAAAATCTGAGATGTGGATTGTATCAGAAAGAAATAAATACATCTTCAAGTAGTGATAAGTGCTAGGAAAAATAAAGTGGTACAACATCATACATTCTTTCCTTGACTTCCTCATTACCATTGAAGGGTTGGAGTAGTTCAAAAGGACTCCGAGGAAATGGCATTTGAGCAGAGATTTGATGGGAGTGGATCATTAAAAAAATCTAGTGGAAAATTACTTCAGGCAGAAATACTTGCAAAGGCCCTGAGGCAAGAACATGTTTGGGAGCTCTAAGAGCAAGTAGGTCAATGTGTCCTAAACAACGTGATGATGGGGAGAGCAGAAGGAGAGAGTTGAGCCAAATCATGTAGTCTTTCAGGTTATGATCTTACTATGGTCAGGACTTTGGGATTTATTTTAAGCATTATGAGATCCCACAGAAAGGTTTGGACACAGGAATGACATAGTCTAATCCTGCAAGTATAATCTGGCTGCTCTGTACAGAATAGATCGTAGGGGTCAGGAGTGGAAGCAGCAAGATGAATTAAGAGGGGGATTAGCATGCTGAGAGGTAATGGTGGCACTTATTTTATATTTGCTTATTTTTTTAATGTAAACTGCTTAAAGGTGGACCTTGATTTATTCATTTTTTATTGCCAGTATCTAGCAAATGCCTGTTATATACTAGATGTTCAAAATGTACTTACAGAAGGAAGTAAGGAAGAAAAGAAGGGATGGTTAAAAAAAAAAAGCAAAAAAAAAAGGGTTTTAGGATTCTTGAATCTAGTTAGAAGAAATTCAGATGTGAAAGCATTCCTCTTTCCAAACAGCAATACAAAGAGAAAAGTCTTCATTATTTCTTCAGTGAAAAGGACAAATTTGGTTTTATACTTAAAAAAATTGAAAATGTGAGATCCTACTCATGTCCTGATGCTAAATGAATATGCAATCATGAAGAAGACTTTATTCTGCAAAGACTGACCAGTTGGTTTTAAGGAACTAATTGTTCATAGGAAATAGGAAGGAAAATGGCTTCTATATTTTGGAGATGGGTAATATCTTTAATAGGAGAGAAATAATTATCTCCCCCCTTCTCTCTTAGTGCATGGCACTGTGCTCTCTTGGGCTTTCAGAAAGTCAAGATCATGGAGCAGATGGTCCATTATTAGGGTAGAGTAAAACAAGATAAATTTCTCATCTGAAATTAGTTTAATTTGGGAAGAAAATTTGCACTTTCACAGATGTACTTGAAGTTGGCACGGAAATGAGAACATGTTGAATTTAAATCAATTTTGCTGGTCCCTTATGTTTTCTGTTAACTGTTAAAGCATTAGTCAAATGCTTTTCTGCTGTATTTGGCAAAATCAAAATGAGGAATAAACTTTAATCTTAAATGTAATTATTAATCATCCAAAAATCATTTTAAGCAAGATGGTATTTGGTACTTCATTTAACAACTCCAATTCAGGCCCTGCTACAAGAAATTTGACATTGGATCAGTTTTACTCATAAATCAGTCTTGGATAGGACAATCAGGAAAAATGGGCAAGTGTCATGGTATCTGAGTCACTTGACTATATAGTAAAATAGAAAAAAAAATTAAAGCATGTGATTCACCTTGCCTAGAAATGTGGTAACAATGTCCTGATAAGTAATTTCAGATAGCTATTAATGTCTTTCAGAAGTTGGGATTAAAAACATATCTACACTCAGACATAGGCTTAAAGTGCACATCCTGGGATGTCTAAGCATATACTAGACATTCAGGAAACTTCCACTTGGAATACCCTTAGTCCCTGGCACCTTATTTCACAGTTTTATTTTTACATTGCCTTGTGGGATCACAAGGTTGGTAAATAGTAATTCTATTTTTGAGTTGTTCAGGTGGAAAGCATTGGGGTCTCTAATTCCTATTTATCTTACATACTTCACATCTAATTGATCAATACATCCTGTCAGCTCCGCCTTAAAATATATATCCAGAATCTTCCTACTTCTCACCCCTCCATTGCCATCATTATCTCTCTCCTGGATTATTGCAGAAACTTCTTAATTGTTTTCCTGCTTCTACCCTCGTGCCCCCCTTAGCAGCCACAGGGATGCAGTTTGAAACACAAGTTGCACTATATCCCTTCTCTTCTCAAATTTCCCAAACAGTTTTCTATCAGAGTAAGAGACAAAGTCAAGAGAATATATGGTCCTGTGTAATCTGTGTTCTCAAGACCCTGTCACCTTTCTCACCTCATCTCCTATGACTTCTCCCTTATTCATTCTGCATCAGCCATACTGGCCTCCTCATTGTCTCTGACATAAACCAAATATGCCCTTGCCTCGGGACTTTTGCATGTGCTGTTCTCTTTCTGAAGGGTTTCTCTCCAGGCATTTACACAACCTTCTCCTTTATCTCCTTCAGGATTTTATTGAAATGTCATCCTATCAGTTTGGCCACCCTCCCTAAAATTACAATACAATACCACACACGTTTGTCTTCCTTTTTTGCTGTATTTTCTTCCTAGTATTCATTCCAACATAATAGATTATATGTTTTATATATCTTAATTGTCTTTCTCCCCACTAGAATAGAAGCTTCAAGAGGGAAGAGATTTTTCTATGTTTACTATTATACCTTCCAGCAACTAGAAGAGTGCCTGGCACCCATTAAGAATTCAATAAATATCTGAATCACAATAAATGAATCACTTAATTTTTTTTATTATTTTGGATTCTCCCTAGCCAAATAAATTTTGTTTATAAATAATCTAGATGGCTTAGTTTGGGGTTTTGGCCGATAGAGCATTTGTGAAAATCCTTGGTCCTTTGCCTTCAGCCATAAAATGAAAGTAATAAAAAAATACACAAATATGAAAAGTATGTAATTTAACATGAGGAAAAGAAGCATAACTGGTGGACAGGTTACTAAATCAAGAGGCTTAAGATCCATGAGCCTTTAGTATAGCTTAGGTAAATCTCAGAAACTAGAATGGAATACTCAGAAGAGGTAAAAACTAAGCTTTTATCCCACACCTCTACTTCTATATGTTAGACAATTGACTCAGTCTTTGTCAGTTTCTTCATCCGTAGTGATAAAGCTAAACTAGCTGACTTCTTAAGCTCTTTTCCTAAGCTCCACTGCCACAATTGCTTATTTCCTTATAAAAGTAAAGCCTTTTAAAAAAAAAAATAACAGAACTAATATGAGGAAGGCTTCACCATTAAAAAAGAATTTACAGTAAGAATACTGGGGATTTTACAAAAACTTTTAAGTATTTAAATATTGAAGACACAACTCTTAAGAAAGGATGAAACTGGGCCTTGGGCTTAGAGAATCAAAAGTTTGAGGGTCTTTAACTAGAGTTCCACCATTAAAGTGAACTCAGTTCACATTCTTGAAGGAAGGAGTGTTTGTCAGATATTAACCCCCGTCCAATCAGATTGCCAGAGAACCTAGCCAGTGTCTGAAAGTTTTATTTTAGGGTTGATTTGAAAAATAATAAAAATATATTTTTAAGTATATACATGTTCATGTTCACATGTGTGAATGCTTATTTATCCTCTCCCTTAAAACCCAACATAAGCAAGTACAGTAAGTCCTATTGTTTACTTGACATCTTAAAATATTATCCATTCTTTATTTTAGGATAAGTTTCTTTCACTCCTTCATAATACAGAGTTTGCCAAGCTTATACAGTGCTGGGCTGATTTGGAATAGATTTTGAATTCCTGTCAAACTTGATTCAAGAATCTTGAATTCTTTTCAATCTTTTGGCAAACTAAGTTTAATTTGTAAATAAAAGGAAAAAAAAATCTTTGAAACCTGTTTTGAGAGGCAGATTTCTGTTCTGATTTCCCTGAACCAGATATTTGGAGTCTCTGTAGGCTTATTCTGATTTCTAAATTACTTCTACTGATATTTATTTCCTAGATAACACTGGTAAAAATTAAATGGTTCACTGCTTTGGGGGAAATTTTACTCTTTGCTCAATAGTTTATATTTAAGGTACTTTTTCCTCCCTTGCTTTTCCTTCATCTGACAAGCTTCAGGCAGAATTTAAAGCAAGAATCCAATATACCTAAATGTTACAGTAATAAGATAGAAATAGGCTTTCCACAGAATCTTTCCCTAAAATTTATTGTTCACCAGTGCCCTCTCTTATCCCAATAAGTTTAATGAAATATATAGGTAGTGTCTTCCCAAAAGAAGACTTAAAAAAACTAGGAAAATCAACAATATAAGATTTGAGAAACATGTAATTATATTGGCATGTAAGCTAAACACCAATCATAGGTGTTCAATAGGCAATAATTGCTTCTGAAATAGAAAATGTTAATATACTGTAAGAATGGTTTGACAAGAGAACAATGAGTAAGGAAGGGTAATAAATTTTGTCATTATAATTAAAGTCTCTCCTCCCCAAACTTCTGTTTTTCGCCTTTCAAGACATTTAAAGTTGTAATAATTCCTCAAAAAATTTATAAAAATAGTGGAAGCCTTCTAAGAGGCAAGGTAAAAAGCACTAGGTTTGCTTAGCTCAGAGAAGAGGCTGAAGGTTTGATTTATTTTCAAACATTTGTAGCACTATTCTAGGCTACCAGTGACTAGTTGTTCTTCATTGTCACAAAGGGCAAACCAAGAAACAATGGGCTAAGATTCCAATGAAACATGGGAACACATCTCTAAGTGCATAAGGTAGTGGATGACCCCCTTAGGTATGCATTAGTTCACCTGAGAGCTTTAAAAAATACCAATGCCCCAGAACAATTAAATTATCTTCAGCATTGGTACTTTAAAAAAGTTTCTCAGGCGATGCTAAGAGACAATTTAGGTTTAGGTTGAGAACACTGATGTGAAGCATGATTCTGTGATTCATGATTCATGATTCTATGAAACACACTTCAGTAGAGCATATTAAGACTTGAGCAAGTGAGGTACAGACAAAGAAAACATGCCCATCATTTTCTAACAATGCTTGTGTTCAAATCCCATTCCTATAAGAGGCTTGCACATTTTTACCATATCTATGATTTCTGAAGGATAACAATCCTATTTGGGGTCCAGAGTTTAGACATGGAATTGAAGTAGTGTTCTCTGGTTCCTGTAAGGGGTTACTCATTATAAAATCAAACCCAGCTTCTTAAAGTTAACAGAAACAGGTTTCTAAGTAGCTCTGAATCTGCACTCTAAGATTCACCTGCTCCTAGAGTTGCATCATTTTTTACAATAGTGCCAACACCACCTGTCTGGGCCCTAGAAGGACACTGCCTTCATTCCACCTGCAGCACTTTGGCTCAAATTTGGAAGGAAGCTGGAACTCTAAGAAGAATAACAGTCCAGTAAGAGACAATCTAGAGAGCATAAACCCAGATACATCGACAAAATTTAAAATTCTATTTGTGTCACAGCCAGCTTATTTGTCAAACCTATTCGAATTCACCTACTGCCTTAAAACAACTATACTTGCCCACCAATACAGGCACAAGTGTAAACATCTGGGTAATATATTTCATTTGCTTTCACTTTACCTATTCCCATATGGTACTTCATAGTCTTGCCACATAGGTATCTCTTTCTTTTCTACTTGATACCTTGCTGGTTAAATCCAAAGTGAGAAGATTAGATGCTTTAATTTTTAGGAGAAGAAGAAAAAAGCAGGATGATGAAGGGAAGAAGGAGAGGGAGAAAAGAAATGAAGGAGAAGGAAGAGGGAAAGAAGAAGAGAAGAAGGAAAAATGAGGAGGAGGAGGAGGAATGGGGTAGTGAGGAAGGATATTTAAAAATGAAGTGATCCAACTATATGTTGTCTGTAAAAATATACTTTAAGTATAATAATTGATATTTTAAAAGTAAAGGAATGAGAGAAAGATATACCATACCAACACCAATCAAAAGAAATCTGGAATAGCAATATTAATTTCAGGCAAAAAGGACGTCAGAAGAAGGAAAAGATGGAGAGATAAATAGGAGCATTATATCATGATAAAGAATCAATTCTCCAAGAAATATAAGAATCCTAAATGTGTGTGCATATAACAAAAGAGTGTGAAAATATAAGAGGCAGAGCTTTTCACTGGGTTCCAAGATGGTGACATAGAAAGACCATAAACTTGTCTCCTCCACAGACACACCAAATTCACACTTATATATAGAGCAATTCCTCCTAAAGAATAACTGAGGCCTGACTGAACAACAGAATGAAAGATAGAGAGACCGCATAAGAATGGCAAAAGAGACAGAGATATGAGAGTGAGGGGAACTCTCACTCCATACACTACAATCTGCAGTGGAGAGGGATAGTACTGAGGGACTGTGAGCAGATTTGTCTGCCCTGCAGCACAGATAAAAAGCCAAGGTTTAAAAGGGTAACTAGTATGTAAAGGAACCAGCCCTAGAACCTTGCCAAATGGTGGGGAAGCTACTGGAAATCTCTCAGGGTTGAAAGGGCTAGTTAGTGCCATGGTTTATGTTCCCCCTCCACCTTGAAAGCATGGATGGAAGCAGGGTCTGGGTATCCTGGCCAATCCATTGCTTCATGAACCCCAGGCCCCTTGCCTAGCCCCAGCCATTCTACCAAGCCAGCCCTAGCCACCCCACTAAGGCATCCTTACCACGGTACATTTTGCGACACCCCCTGTCAGCTCTCACTTTAGAGAGAAGTGAGTTAGCTCCAGCCATCTCACCAATGTGACACAGATGCATTGCACCCCAGAACACTCCTGGCCAACACCACTTTGGCTTCAGATGGCTTGCTAGGACACCCCTGGCTAAGAGTGCTCTGGGACCTCCTGGCTCATGTCTGCTTTAGTTTCAGCCACCCCACCAGGGTATTCCTCACACTGAGTGCTCTGAGAACCTTCAGCCTTGGTTCCAGCCCTGCCAGAGCACTCCTGTTTGGAGCACTGAGACCCTACACCCACATCTCATCTTGGCTCCAACTACCCTGCCAGGGCACCTACTGTGCTGAACACTCTGGGTACCCAGTCATGTACCCATGTCAGTTTCAGCTACCATTCAGGGTGCCCTCTACACTGAGAGCATAGCGACCACCCCAGCCCTCACCCACATTAGTTTTAGTTGTACTGCCAGGCAACAACCCTCTATACAGAGATCTCTGGAACCCATTTGCTTGCACTCACTTCAGCTTCAGCTCTTCTGCCAGAGCATTCTCTTCATGGAGAACCCCAGGACCACTTTGGCCCATGTCACTAAAGCTCTGGTTATCTCCCAAGGGCAGCCCCAGCATGGAGTGTCCTAAGACCCTCAGCCCACAGAAGCTACAGTTTCAACTATCAGACAAAGTCACCAGACATACATAGCCTACAAAGGGGACAAACAAGACCATATTCTCAAGTTTAGAAGTAGCTGTTCCTCCTAACTCATAGAAAGAAACACAGAATGTTAAGCATAATAAGGAGATAGAGAAATACGCTCCAAACAAAAGAATAAGAAAAAAATCAGATAAGAACTAAAAGTAATAGTGATAAATAGTATGTCTGATAAAGAGTTTAATGTAATGATCATAAAGATGCACACCAGATTGGAGAGAAGATTAGAAAAACTCATTGAGAACTTCAACAAAGCAAAAAGCATATAAAAGAGAACCAGAGTTGAAGAATATATAACTGAAATGAAAAATACAGTAGATGGAATCAACAGTAGGTTAATGGAAGCAGAAGAATGGATTAGCAATCTGGAAGACGGTAACAGAAAGCACCTTAACTGAATACCACAAAGGAAGAAGACATAAATGAGATGAATTAAGGTATCTCTTAGACAACATCAAGTGAACATTCACATTATAAAGGTCAAAGAAGAAGAAGGAGAAGAAAGAGGTAAGGGCAGCAAACTTATTTGAGGGAATAATAGCTAAAAAAAATTTCCTAACCTAGGGAAGGAAAAAGATATTCAGGATCAGGAATCACAGAGAGTACCAAACAAGATGAACCCAAGGAGGTTCACACCAAGAAATATAATAATTAAAATGTCAAAGATTAAAGATAAAGAGTGGATTTTAAAAGCAGCAAGAGATAAACAAAAAGTTATATATAAGGAAAACCCCATAGGGCTATCAGCTGATTTTTTATCAAAAATGTTGCAGGCCAGAAGGGAATGGCATGACATATCCAAAGAGCTGAAGGGAAAATAACCTATGATCAAGAATACTCGGGGCACCTGGGTGGCTCAGTGGGTTAAAGCCTCTGCCTTCAGCTCGGGTCATGATCTCCAGAGTCCTGGGATGGAGCCCGCATCCGGCTCTCTACTCAGCAGGGAGCCTGCTTCCTCCCTCTCTCTGCACCTGCCTCTCTGCTACTTGTCATCTCTGCCTGTCAAATAAATAAATAAAATCTTAAAAAAAAAAAGAATACTCTACATGTCAAGTTTATCATTTAGAACTAAAGGGGAGTTAAAGAGTTTCCCAGACAAACAAAAATTAAAGGAGTTCATAACCACTGAACTGGCCTCAAAAGAATGTTAAAGGGACTTCTTTAAGCAGAAAAGAAAAGGCCTTCATTAGAAGTAAGAAAATTATGCATAAAAAGATGTAAAAATTGATAAAATATACATAAAATGTGGAAGATAGAATAATTAAGAAGTGATTTTAGAATGTATTTTAACTAAAGTGAACATCAACATAATATAGACTGCTATATGCTTAGGATGTTATATATGAACCTAATGGTAACCACAAACCCATAACTTAAGATAGATACACAAAAAATAATGAGAAGTCCACATATAACAATATAAAAAGTCATTAATCACAAAGAAGGTGGGTGAGAGAAGAAAGGAACAGACAAGAACTACAAGTAACACAAAAAACAATTTCAAAAAAGGAAATTAGTACATATCTACCAATAACTGCTTTAAATGTAAATTGTCTAAATGCTCTAATCAAAAGACACAGAGTGAGGGAATGGATTTTTTTTTAAAGATGTATTTCTATGCTGCCTACAAGAGACTCACTTCAGATGTAAAGATACATACAGACTGAAAGTGAGAGGATGAAAAAAATATATTTCATGCAAATGGAAGCAAAAACACAAAAACAAAAACAAAAAACCTGAGATAGCAATACTTATATCAGACAAGATAGACTTTAAAACAGAGACTACAGCAAGAAACAAAGACATAATATGACAAAAGAATCAATCCAATAAGAGGATATAATAGTTATAAATATCTATATATCCAACATTGTGATACCTAAGTACATAAAGCAAATATTAATAGACATAAGGGGAGAAATTGACAGTAATATAATAATAGTAAGAGATTTTAATACCCCACCACAATCAATGGCTAGATCATTCAGGCAGAAAGTCAATAACACAGTGTCTTTGAACAACACATTAAATCAGACAGACTTTATAGGTATATACAGAACATTCTATCCAAAAAACAGAATATACATTCTTTTTAAGTGCACGTGGGATATTCTTGAGGATAGATGATATGTTAGGTCACAAAAGAAACCTCAATAAACTCAAGAAGACTGAAGTCATATAAAACATCTTTTCTGAACTCAACAGCATGAAACTAGAAATCAATCACAAGAAAAAAACTGTAAAAAAACATGTGAAAGCTAAACAATATGCTACTAAACTGTGTCAATGAGGAAATTGAAAAGAAATTAAGATACATGTTAACAAATGAAAATGAAAACACAATGGTCCAAAATCTTTCAGATGCAGCAAGTTCTAAGATAGAAATTCATAACAGTTTGAGGAAATTTGAAGTCTGTCTCAAAACAAGAAAAATTTCAAATAACCATTCTAACCTTATACCTCAAGGAATTTTAAAAAAGCAGAAGACAAAGCCCAATGTTAGTAGAAAAAGGAAATAATGAAGATTAGAGCAGAAATAAATGAAATAGAGAAAAAATCAATGAAACCAAGACCTGGTTCTTTGAAAAGCTAAACCACACTGATATACTCTTAGTAAGACTCATCAAGAAAAAATGGATAATACCCAAATAAATAAAAATCCAAAACTAAAGAGAAGAAGTAACAACTGACCCCATAGAAATTCAAAAAATTATGAGACTACTCTGAATAACTATATGCCAATAAAATAAACTGGACAACCTAGAAGAAATGATAAATCCTAGAAAAATACAATCTTCCAAAACAGAATCAGGAAGAAACAGAAAATTTGAGTAGAGCAATTACTAGTAACAACATTTAATTGGTAATCAAAAACTCCCAACAATTAAAAGTCTAGGATCAGATGGCTTCAAAGGTAAATCCTACCAAACATTAAAGATGAGTTAATATTTATTCTCCTCAAACTATTCCAAAAATAGAAGAGGAAGGAAAGCAGACAAATACATTCTACAAATCTGGCATCATCCTGATACCAAAACCAGACAAAGACATTTAAAAAAAAAAGAAAACTATAGGCCAACAACTCTGATGAACATAGATGCAAAATCCTCACAAAATATGAGCAAACTGCATTCAACAATACATGAAAAGAATCATTCACCACAGCCAAGTGGTATATATCTCAGGGATGCAAGGATGGTTCAATATTTACAAATCAATCAATGTGATAAATTAACAAAATGAAGGATAAAAATCATATAATCATCTCAATAGATACATTAGACATTATTCATTAGACATTAGACATAATTCAACATCCATTCATAATAAAATTTCTCAACAAACTGGGGTTAGCAGGAACATACTTCAACATAGTAAAGGTAGTAAAGGGCATAAATGAAAAATCCACAGCTAACATCATACTCAATAGTGAAAAATTAAGAGCTTTTGCTCTAAGATTAGGAATAAGAAAAGATGCCCACTCTTACCACTTTATTCAGCCCCAGCCACCCCACTAAGGCATCCTTCCCATGGTACATTTTGGGATATGCCCTGTCAGCTCTTACTTTAGCTCCAGCCATCTCACCAATGTGACACAGATGCATAGCACCCCAAAACACTCCTGACCAACACCACTTTGGCTCCAGATGGCTTGCTAGGACACCCCTCATTAAGAGAGCTGTGGGACACACCCCTCATTAAGAGAGCTGTGGGACCTCCTGGCTCATGTCTGCTTTAGTTTCAGCCACCCCACCAGGGTATGAAGTGTGAAGCACTGGAAGTCCCAGCCGCAGCAATCATATTAAAAAAAGGAATAAAAGGGGAGACAA
>PISX010025484.1:0-26076 GCA_004024625.1 Mellivora capensis | reverse complement strand
CCCCTCTGAGCTGAGCTAGAACCCAGCACACCTTGGTTAACCTTTAGCTTGACTGGCCCTACAATTTCTCTTAACAATCTCGGTCTTTCTGGGGCTCCTGGGTGGCTCAGTGGGTTAAAGCCTCTGCCTTCGGCTCAGGTCATGATCTCAGGGTCCTGGGATCGAACCCCTCCTCTCTCTCTGCCTGCCTCTCTGCCTACTTGTGATCTCTATCTGTCAAATAAATAAATAAAATCTAAAAAAAAAAAAAAGCCAACCTTGGTCTTTCACATACCTATGTGAAATGCCTACTAAATCCAGAAGATGGGTAAAGAGTGAATGTTTCCCAGGACTACCTCCTATTCTAGGGCTGGAATACCTGTGAGTCTCTTAGAGTTAGTTTGTGGTGGTTTAAAGTTGGAAACTTAGGTACCTACCAGCTGTGTGACCTCAGACAAGTTACTTAACCTCTCTGTGCCTGAATTGCCTCATCTTTAAAATGGGGGTGAGAGAGGTGCTTGGGTGGTGAACTCAGTGGAGTGACTGACTCATAGTTTTGGCTCAGTCATGATCTCAGGGTTGTGAGATGGAGCCCCACTCAGGCTCCATGCTCAGCACGGAATCTGCTTGGGATTCTCTCTCTCCCTCTCCCCATGCCCCAAATGGCTCACACGTGTTCTCTCTGTCTCTCTCTTGCAAATAAATAAATCTTTACAAAAAACACAGGGCTGGTAATAGGACCTACCTCATGTGATTGTTAGAGAGATGAAGAATATAGCAGGACATGAGTATTCAACCAATTTTATTTTTTTAAAGATTTTAATTTATTTGACAGAGAGAAAGAGAACAGCGCAGGGGAGAGGGGGTGGCAGCAGAGGGAGAGGGAGAGGGAGAAGCAGGCTCTCTCCTGAGCAGGGATCCTGATGTGGTGCTCAAACCCAGGACCCTGGGATCATGACCTGAGCCGAAAGCAGATGTTTAACCGACTGAGCCACCCAGGTGCCCCAGCATTCAACCAATTTTAAAGATTTTATTCTTATTTATTTGACAGGCAGAGATCACAAGTAGGCAGAGAGGCAGGCAGATAGAGAGGGGGGAAGCAGGCTCCCTGCTGAGCAGAGAGCCCTTGTGGGGTTCGATCCCAGGACCCCGGGATCATGACCCGAGCTAAAAGCAGAGGCTTTAACCCACTGAGCCACCCAAGTGCCCCACATTCAACCAATTTTAACTCAGAAACTTCATGACAGCTGTTTTTTTTAAGATTTTATTTATTTATTTATTTGACAGAGAGAGATCACAAGTAGGCAGAGAAGCAGGGGGTGGGGGTGGGGATGGGGAAAGCAGGCTCCCCGCTGAGCAGAGAGCCCAATGTGGGGCTCCATCCCAGGACGCTGAGATCATGACCTGAGCCGAAGGGAGAGGCTTAACCCACTGAGCCACCCAGGCACCCCCATGACAGCTGTTTTAAAACAATCCAACTCATCCTACGACCTGAAGCACATAGACCCGAAAGGATTAAAACCAAACATTCCCTCTTAATGCCAAGGAGTGTTTGATGCCTGAATCATCCCTACCCTCTGATAAGGGGAAAGTAGTCCGTGGTTGCTAACCTTTGGGGTCCAGTTTTTAAATGCTTTAAAGATGATTATGAAAGGAAAAGAGAATTTCAGAAGTTTTACATGGAGGGGTAAAGGGGGTACAGGTCTAGAACTTGAAGGAAGATGGGGGTATCAGAAGTGAAGCAAGCAAGGAGGTTTCTAGGTGGGGCCCAAAGTCCTAGGACCAGCTTTCAGGGAAGGTGTCCAGCCCACAATCTGGAGAGACAGAACTGAGACAAGGGGTCCCCAGAAGCCACATGTCACTATCTTGCTTGGCCAAGAACCCCCCATCTGGAGCCTACAGCTCCTTTCCAAATCTGTACCCTAGGGGTGGGGTTTGCAACTCATGGTCCAGCCACACTGACACATGAAATAAATCATAACACACAGAATTGCAATACATCTGCTGTATTAACATTTCATTAGAAAGGCAATTAGGAAGAATTAGAGGAAACAATGTCTTAAAAGATAATGAACAAAACAACTGAGAAATGCTGAGCTGGAGTGTGCTTTTAATGATCATATGGGTTAAGAAAACCACTCAGCTAGAAACAGGTGGGCAAGTGACCTCACCGTGGTAACATTACCCAGGGCATCTCTAGCATAGGTTTACACTGTGTAGACATGATGGCTAGACTTTTCCACGGATCTGCCGGGGACATTGCTAACCACTGTCCTGGCTCTAGCTTGCCCTGTTCAGCTCTTTCCTCCCCCTATATGGAGATGGGGGTTCCCTCTACCACCACGATCTTCCTTGGAGATCAAGGTGTCCTGGGGGCATTATGAGGTGATGTCCACTAAGAGGATAAGGTAGGTATTATTATTTTCCTTATTTTATAAGTGAGAATAAGACATAGAGAGGGTAAGTAGCTTGCCCAAGGGCCCCAACTAAGTTGGAGCAAGGAGCACAGTCTGACTTCTAAATCTGTAGATACCCCTCCTGCAACTGCCTCCTTAGATGCTGGCCACTGGCAGCCCACGAATGACATCATGAGTCATTTAGATTTGAACATGTGGCTCATATGGTCCCCTTCCTTTCCATGCATATGCATCCCTTTAATGTAAACTCAGAACACTCTTGGATCAATCCCTCATGATGACTGTCGGAGTTCTGTGCCTGTTGGCTGCAACAATACTTTTAAAAAGCTGCTATGAATTCAGCAACAGTTTCAATAGATTTGTGGATTATTAATCCCAACAGCATCTAGAAGCATTTGAAAATGTTTAGTATATGACCTTGAGAGGTCTGTTAGGATTCTGTCTGCAGGCAAGGGATGGTAGACACGGGATGGAGGAAGTCTTTGTAATACTTGCAGAATTTTGCTGGGGACCTGAGGTTCGTGGGAACCCACTGTTGCAGGTCACTTACATTAATTCTCTGAAAATGAAGTCACCTGCGTACTAAAACTGTATCATAAGTCCACTGAGAGAAGACTTGTATTTGGTTAACTAATGATTACTCATAGAGGCAGAGGGAATTTAATCATTAAGCTTATCTCTTCTCTTGGAAATAAGGACTTTTGATGACTGTGTAATTAAAATAAATTTTTTTTTTTACTGTTTGACAAACCATTCATCATTAACCGCAAAGGAAAAAAAAAAGTAAGAATGAATCTGAGCATGAAAACCAATTACCTGCCCCTCTTTGGAAGGACATCTGAAAATGATAGCGGTTCTTATGGATTAGGTAATTAACCTTTTGTACGGATTTACAAGGAGCCTGGAGGAGACTCTCCCTGGGGGAAGAAATACTTAAGTCAGGTAAGCTTTGTGAACTGTGTTTTCCCTTATTTTTAGAGACACTCCTTTTCTCCTACTGCATCTTCCCTCTTAGAATGTATTCTGAAAAGGGAGAGAGGACTAGCTGCATAATTTGTGGGGACCAGTGCAAATGAAAATTCAGGGTATCCTGTTAAAAATATGATGGGAATTTCAAGATGGCATAGCAGAGCATTCAAACAAGCCTGGGGCCCTTTTGGCCATCGGGTCCTAGTGATTACACAAGACTGACTATGGCCTTGACAAAGAGCTTTGATCTTGTGAATGACAATGTTCTAAGAACTATTCATCTATGGGGTACCTGGGTGGCTCAGTCAGTTAATCATCTGCCTTTGGCTCAGGTCATGATCCCGAGGTCCTGGGATCAAGACCCACATTCAGGCTCCCTGCTCAGAGGGAAGTCTGCTTTTCCCTTTCCCTCTGCCCCTCCTCCCACTTACAGGTTTTCTCTTTCTCTCTAATAAACAAATAAAATCTTAAAAAAAAAAAAAAGCTGCCTGTCTTTTTCACTAGGCACTGCTGACACTGTTGTAATCCATTTGCCTGATTTGGAGTTAGTGTTTCTTGTAAAGAAGGGAAAGTAGGGATGGTGATGGGGGAGGGGGGCGTTTCCCTGGCACCTTGTCACAAGGGGACTTACACACAGACTTTTGGTGTTTTCTCCAAATATGGTTCTACCTAGTCTCATAGAAGCATAGTCAGGGGAAGAAACAGGTGGAAGACAATAAATCTGGGCCTGATTACTGGATTACATTGCTTGTAGTGACCTATGACAATCTTAAAAAGAAATAAACCATGTCATTTTCCTGCAAAAACTTGTCATGGGGGTGGAACATGTATACAGAATTAAATCTACAAATTATAAATAATAGCTAGTTATCATCCCAAGCATGTATGCAAGAATATTATGATTACCAAAAAATCCTAATATTTTATTGCAATCTGTCCCCCAAAACTCTGGGGTTTCTCATTAATCACAAGCAATTGATTTTGTTAAGTGAAAAAAGCAAAGTACAGAATGGTGTGTAAGATATTTTTGTCAATATATATTTATGCTTGAATATACAAAAAGAAAATATGGCAGGATATATAGGAAGGTAAAACTGTTGGTTTTCTATTGGAGGAAATTAGACAGATGGGAATGAGGAGAAGCGGGAGATATTGTTCATTGTCTTATATTTGTTACTTTGGACCCCTTGGTATTAAAAATTAAATAAAATTAACATAAATAAAAATTGAATTCAATTAAAAAATAAGACATCAAAAATACATTGATTGGGGATAAAAGCATCAATTCATTAAATAAATGAAATGAAATTATAACCTATTAAAATATTTTTTCATAGCCTGGTCTTATCCTGACCTCTGAGGTAGCTTAATTTGGAGTTCTCTTTTTATATTTTCCTAAGAAATGCCATGGGGTGAAGGTGCTTTCTCAGTTTAAAAAAAAATAGGTTCAGGAAATTCAAAGTTGGTTCATTTCAAAGTGGAACTTATTATTATTTAATGTAGATGTAATTGTTGCCTGCTTTTACCTGCACAAGGAGATACTATATACAGCATTGACATTTAGAGTGAGGAATTATGTTTAGAAGTCAAGACAAGTGCTTGGAATGACAGAAGGAGGAAATAGCTTGATAGTTTACATATCATTTCAGTGGGAGAAGTGAGGCTGTGAAATAGCTTACTCACGGGAATTACTCTTTAAGACAAATCACAAGGTTGGTTCTTTACTCAATCTGGAAAAAAGAAAGTAAATAGCATTCTTTCTTCTTGTCCCCTCCTAGGCCACTTTCAGATAAATCCTTGATTTTTCTTTCTTCTTTTTTTTTAAACCATGAGTTTCATCAAAGAATATGACGCCTGTCACTGTGGCGGGCCACCTAGCTAGAGCTCTGCTGCCCACACCCCCCTTAAAATGGAAACATTAATTCTCCCATCTTCTGGAAATGTTGAGAATCAATAGCTCTCATCCTAGCCTCTAAGACTTGTGCCACTTCTTCCTGGGGCCGGCCAGGTGTAATCGGAATGGACAACGGTTGTTGGCAGAGCCCCTCATTGGCTTCTTGGCTATCCGTGTGCATTGGTGAGGCTGGAAGATAAACTGGCTTCACTGAGGGATCTCCATGCTTCACATTCTCTATATATTTCCTCTTGGTCACATTTGTTTCTTGGGAGAAGAATCCACCAGTGGAGGGGTCACAAAGTCTGCTTTCCAGAGCTCTGGGACTCAGCTGGGAGGTTGCTGCAGAAGAAAGTGGTCATGCCTTGCCTCTGGTTCTAGTGGAACTGATCATTTCCACTTTATTTAATTAATTTATTTATTTGACAGAGATCGCAAGTAGGCAGAGAGGCAGGCAGAGAGGAGGAAGCAGGCTCTCCACAGAGCAGAGAGCCCCATGTGGTGCTCGATCCCAGGACCCTGAGATAATGACCCGAGCCGAAGGCAGAGGCCTAACCCACTGAGCCACCCAAGCGCCCTGAGCTTCAGCTTTAAAGAAATGTATTTTATATCAAATTGTCAGCACCCTGGGAAAAGACACATTTCTGTCCCAAACTTTTTATTCACCACACATTTTATTTCAGATACCGGCTATATGTTAAATTATATAATTAAAATTAAATAAAGAAAATATATTTAGATGAAACTTTTTCTCATGTCTTTCCCCAGCAAAATTACTATGGTTCCAAAGAAAGAAGACTGTAATGGATAAGTAGAAATTGAATATTAACGTTTTGGGTGAATTTATTCTGAGTTAGCAATAAATCCAAGGGAAGGAACTGAAGAATAAATGTATAGATTCTGTTCAGTTAAAATGTAGATGCATTCTAGATTTTATGTATGTATGTGCATTGTATTGATATATAGCAATATATAGGTTAGTGAGTTTGTGCTTTGCCAATATGTAGCACATAGAGTATGTGTGAATATAACTACAAAAAGTTAATCTGATTTGTGTGCATGTAACACTTAGCATGCTTTATTATTTTTATTCTAATTGACTTGCATAAGTGCAGATTTCCACTTGATGGAATCAGTAATAGGTCAGATAGGCTTTGTCATCTTTTCATGTCCTATTCTCGAACATAGCTCCACAAATATAGATGGTGTTTACCATCTTTTGGGGATGTGAGCAATTGCTTGTTCATTTTGATGAAGGAAATAAATTACCTTCCCATAACATCAGAGCGAGTCCCTAATCTCATTAGATAACGAATTTAAAAGACTCCAAAATGATTCAAGACTAGTTAATAGCATCTTAATTATCTCACATCATTTCAGGAAAAACAAAACATCCCCCTGGGATATTCTCTGTCTTGGTGGGACTAACGACTGATGAAGGTCTAGGGACTAGGCATGTATTTGTGTAACAGATTCTTCAAAAAGAAATGCAACCAAGTCAGATCGGTTGATTGCACTCTGGCAAAGTAGGTTGGTGGAGAAGAGAGGGGAAAACTTGCATTGCAGGAGGAAGAGAGATGATATACGTTAGGGATTGAGTAGACAAAGTCTGTAATGGAACTGGTTTCCTCTGTAATAGAGTAAGATTGGACAGTTTAATTCTTTGGGAGGAATTTCCCTTATAGGGTAAAGAGAGGAAAGAAGTGGGAGAAATCCCGCCCAAAATTGATTGAGGAGGGGAGTGAATCATGTTTTGACTCAAGCTCTGACAGACATACCACTAGGACCAGACACAATGGCTTTGTCATCACTGCTCATCACCACAGATGAGCAAGTACACAAGAAACCAACTGACATATGAAAGTATAGCCGATTTCAAAAGAGTGGGATCAAACTCAGCAATCCAAACAAAAATCACCTTGCAAACTAGAAGTGTTGGAGGAGATGGGAAAATACTCAAATTTTAGAATGTTTCTAAGTTGCATCTGAACACAATTCTTCGGAGCAACATTTGGAAACATTACATTCGTGAGTGGTCTTACAGAGGCAAGAGGTGGAGATCAGAAGGATTGTGTGGAGAGAAAATACACAATGGATAAGCTAAAATCCACAATGGACCCAATTGTCTATTTATGGGTTGTCTGCTGCAGAAAATGGAACCAGCGCCATGGAAGACATGTTTAATAATTTCTCCCAAAACTCAAAGGAAGAGGACAAAGTCATGAACATGGACTTAAGGACTTAAGGGAAAGATAAAAGAAATGTAGAATAGAGAGAGAAGAATGAGAAAATTTTCAGAAAGAACAAACAGCATATAGAGAAGAAATAATTCAAAGGAATAATAGAGATGCTCCCCCCCTTTTTCTTTTAGCTGAATAAGGACTTCTATGTTAAATTTATGGTTTCCTGAGCACAGGCCACAACAAACTCATGAAAATAGAATAGCAAAGAGTACAACACACATAGCATCTAGGCTAAGAGGGTTTTATGTTTGATTTTTTTCAGAGGTGTCAGTAGAAAGGGTTTGTAGAATTACAACAGTACCACCATATGGTCAGTGACTGTAAGGTGGACCCCAATTCAAGAGAATCAAACAAATCAAACAGACTATTTTCATGAAATGTTTGAATTTTAAGAAGAAAAAGCACATGCTGGGCATTCAGCCAGGAAAAAAAGACAACTTACGAAGAAAAAAAATAAGGCTAAGATTGAGAATGCAACAGACAATCTCAGACATGATCAAGATGTATACTTTTAACATACTCTTCCTGGAAGTATTTTTCATCAGACTCCAGACAATTAACAAATGAATCAAATTATGGAAATTAAGAATACAGGATTCAAGGTATAAAATAACTGCTTGCACTAAATCTAAATTAATCTTGTTCATATAGCTATGAAGCAATGCAAATATTTAAAAAATCCTTAAAGAGAAGCATGTTATATATAAATGTATTTATCAGGTATCTCTAGAGAAATGAAACCAATAAGGTGCGTGCGTGTGTTTACTGTGTGTGTTTAGAGATCCAAGAGAGATCCAGGAAAGCCTTAGGTACAATTTCAGTCCAAAGGCAGGCAGCCTAGGGATCCTGTAGAGTAGATAATGTAGATGAGGTCCAAAGGCAGTCTGCTGGAGACTTTTCTCTTACTCCTGGGAAGGTCATTCTTTTTGTTCTATTTAAGGCTTCAATTGATTGGATTAGCCCCCCTGACATGGAAGACAATCTGTTTTACTCTATTGATTAAAATGTTAATCTTGTTCAAAGTCACCCTTGCAGAAACACCCACAATAATATTATAATATTTTACCCACAATAATAATACTATTTCACCAAAATATCTGGGTACCCCATGGCCCTGTGTAATTGACACATAAAGTTAACCATCACAGTAAATAAAAGTACTTTAGCAATGATAACCAAGATCTAAGATGATAAATCATATCCATTATGCTGGGAAACACTGAGAAGTGGAGTTAAGGAAAGAGATACATACAGCGGTATGCTGGTACCAACCAGCTCTCTGCAAAACAAGCACTGTGATGTTGCCAAATGTCAAGGTAGGAAGAGATGTGTACAATCATCTGTGTGAGCCAGTACAAGATGGCTCCAGCACACCCTGTCCATGCATATGTGCATAAACACTGAATTTTCACCTACTTTACTTCTCATTCATGCCTTGTTTTTGACTTGCATTTGTCTGATAGATCTTCCTCTATTATTTTAAGCTTTCTTTTTGGTATATATGTTTTAATCAAAATAGAGATTTATTTTTTAAAATCTTATTTGAATTTCCTAACAATTTGACAGGGAAATGTAATCCATTTATATTTATTGGCACAATCAGCGTGTCTGGTCTTTTTTTTTTATTTTTAATTTGAGTACTGTGAATACAGTGTACAACATAGTGATTCAACAAGTTTATACAGTATACTATGCTCACCACAAGTGTAGTTACCACCTATTACCATATAATACTATTACAATACCGTTGGCTATATTTCCTATGCTATACCTTTTATTCCCATGACTTAATCATGCCATAATTGGAAGCCTCCAACTCCCCTTCAACCATTTTGCTTATCCTCCAACCCCCACCTTCCCTCTGGCAACCATCAGTTTGTTTTCTATCTTTACAGGTCTGACTCCACTCCTTGGTTGTTTTTTTCATTTGTTTTTAGATTTTGGATTTTCACATGTAAGTGAAATCATATGGATTTGTCTTTGTATGACTATTTCACTTAGCAAAATACCCTCTAGGTTCATCCCTGTTGTCACAGATGACAATAGTTAATCATTTTTAATGGCTGACTAATATTCCAATGTGTATATCATCACATTTAGTCTTATATCTGATATTCTGTTTTATGATTACTCCTTTTATACTTCTATCTTTTATATACTTTTATACTTCTATCTTTTAAAAAATTGATTTTCATTGCTTTCCCCCCCCTTCTCTGTATTCTTGAGGGTTTCCCAAGTTCTCTCTACCACAATTTTCTACAATGTTCTTTCTGTTTTAAACTATCTCTAATGTGGACTTTAATCATCCTGTTAGGGTTTAGATTTCCTTGAATTCTTTTAAAATTTTATTTGGCTTTTCAAAAATACATTCTTGCTTCCAATTCTTATGGCTACCTACTTGTATTTCATAGAGAACTCTTCATTTTCTTCCTATTTGTCTATCTATCAATTGATAGATATAAAATTAGTTGCTATTTACCAGTAAGTATTTTTTTTTTATAAAGTTTGTTCATTTCTTTTAGATCATTGTTAAGTTCTGTATTTCCTCCGAGTCTTTAGGGTAATGTTCTCCTTATGCTTTAGTACCTTTTTATAGCCTCAAATGGGAACCATAATTTTAAGGAAGCAAATCTTTGCCTCATTTTTAAAAACTATTCCACCTAAATATTTCTGATGGATAATAAGATCTGTGATATTTTATGACAATGTATTACAGGTCCTAGGTTGCAGAGCACTTAAAAGAAAGTACATTCTGTGTGTTTTTTGAGGTCCTGGTACAAAAGTATCTTTAAAACAATTCATGATCTATAGAACTACTTATTTTCATCTACTGAGAAGAAAGTGTAGACATAAGAGGGATTATTAGAATTTATATAGATAGAAAACATTTGGTATAAAAATGGCCTCGTATTGTTGATAATAGCTATTAAGTCAGAAAAATTAAGTTTTATTGGAGGCTTTCCCAGTACCCAAATTAATGTTTGATATATTTAATATGAATTCATAAGATTTAGGGTTTTAATAATAATAAAAGCACTTTGGATATTTACAGATTTGTTTAGTGAAGAAATCTCCAAAAAAGCAATGCCTATTCACAGTCGTTCTGCCTCTTCATGCCTTTCTCAGGAACAGTGAATTTTAAATGCCTTAGCACCAGAAATTTATGAATATACCAATATCTATGCTCATCTTTCAGACTTAGCAAGCCCCTTGGAAAAGTGGAACAAATTCATATAAGATGTATGCAGTTTTCCAAATGTTGTTTGTTTCTAAGTGTTCCTATAGAGAAATGTGAGAGGTGCCTATTTTTATAGTCTTAGGAGGCACATACATTTTAGGCTCTGGGAGTGAGAAACACCTGCTGGTGTAAAAAGAGCCAAAGATACTCTACTTTGTCTTCAGAAGAGCTATCAATATTCCATAAGAGCACCTGTGCTGAGAATTAGTCAGTTTTTGCTCTCAGACACCCTACTGTGTGATTCTCCACAATGGTAACTCCTTCTTGTTGCCAGTGTGCAGACAAGGAGTGCTTTCTTAATGGGATTAACATTAAATATCATTATTCTATATCTGGAGGAATTTCTGCCAACATGCACTTGGTGAATATGACCCAGAAGTTCCTCTTAATTTGCTGCTTTGGGGTAGCTCAGTACCTAAAGTGGCGGTGGGCTCTGGGGATGGAATATGGACTTCAGTCATGTCTATCTGGACTGAGGTCCAGCCTTGCTTTCATTAACAGCGCGGCCTTGTGAAGTCTCATAGCGCATCATTTATTCAGCAATTTGTTCTAAGTCAGGCTCTCCAGGAGTAGATCCTGAGCTGAGAATCCCCGTGAAGAACCACAAGGAGTAAGATGGAATAAGGGACTTATTATAGGGCTGAAAACTGGAAGAACTGAGAAATTATAACCAGGAACCACTTATTCTGAGTCTCTGTTGCCTTATTTATAAATTTGATAATGATACCTTCCTTTGAAATGTGTTAAACAGGGCAGAGCAGGTGCTCAAAAAAGTAAATTTCCTTACACAGCTAAAGCAGGCTCTAGGCAAAGCCATTAACTAGGTCAATGACTCCCAGAAATTCATTTTACAGATTGACACAGTAACTTTAAAAAATAGGGAAAGTTATGGGCAGCTTCCCACCTTTTATTTTGCCAAGTTAGATTAGATAAGATAAGATTAGATTAGATAAGCAACTACTAACTATTATCACTATCAAGTCGTAAAAGAAATGACATTTAAAACCAAAAATATGTAGAAAGGTCATTTATGATTGTCAACCTTAGCAATAATGAAGGATAATATTGTCAATTCAGTTTTATGACATGTTCTTTCTTTTTCCTCTTTTACACAGCTCCGTGAACAATGTCATGAGCAGGCATTGGTACAAGGGTGTATTTTGAGAACAACTGCGTGGTGTTGCACCTGAGTGTGTCTCCTTTCCATTCATCTGCATCCCTATTCCTCTCTGCTTCCTCCCCATTGGTTTGCAAGAATTCTGTTGCCTCTCCCACTCTCCCACCTTATAAGCATCTTACTGTGATAATTACCATTTCCCATCCTTCCCCTCTTCCTAGATACAGGAAAGACTAGATTTCCCAGCCTTCTGTGGTCGATAAAGACATGTGACGAGTTCTGGCCAATGGGTTGAAGGTAGAAGGGTCATCCGACACTCCTGGGTGAAAGCATTTAAGAGTCAGTGTGTGATTCTCCATGTTCTTGGAGTCAGGCATCTACTGAAGTGGAAATGCTGTGGAAGTAGCTACCACATGAGGGCAGCTTCCCCAGAAAGCTGCCCAGACTTCGAGCTTTGCAGGAACAAGAAATAAACTCATGTAAAGCCCCTGAGATTTTGGTGTTGCTTGTTACTTACTGCAGCATAACTTGGTCTGCTAACTAACCGACACCAGCACCAAGAGCCATTGGACGCAAGCAAACTTGCACCCAATTTTCTTAATAATTACTACACAGAATAACTATCAGTCTGGAAAGAAAGTAATACACGACTCAGGTTTTTTTTAATCTCCAATATTTTCTTCTCTCTGATCCATACTGGGAAGCCATGTTGAATTCTTCTGTTAATGATCTAAATTAAAATCACATAAGCTGGCAGAAAAAAATTCAGCCATCCTTGAATCTATCTCCTTTATTACTGACCAAATTTGTTTTTAAAGCTTCTTTTCTCTGGGCATTCTCAGAAACTCTGGATATCTTCCCCCTTGCATTTTCTCCTGGGTCTTGTTATTCTTTTAACATTCTTGTTACATAAGGTGCCAAATAAATGCAGCATGATATATTACTTAAGGTTGTTTTCAAACGGTGCAATTAACACTCTTCTTGTTAACTTGATTCAAGCAAGCAGCCACGACCGTTCGGATATATGTATTATTTATATCTTATATATGTATATAAAAATATATATATAAATAAAATATATAAAATACATGTAAATATATATAAATATTTTATATATATATATATATAAAATTGTCAATTACTGCTTATTTGTTCTTTAGGCATCTATGTGCATCTATTGCATTCTGGGCCTTGTTAAAACAGATAGAAGATGGCAGACGTGTGCCTGAAGTTCAGGATTCCTTGAAGTCATGGAAAGGACTTTAGATTTGATTCGGAACACAGTGGCTGCTTTCTCACATCCTCATAATATAGTCTAGTGGAAAGAGAGTGTTTTTCCTACTAGTTTGGAGCAAGTCTGGAGCCTCATCCTAATTGGACATTGAAACATCTGGTTGGAGGAATAGAAGAGTGTTGACTGGCCAGGCCTCAGTCAGGTGCTAACTCCTGAACCAATCGTCTGGGGCAGGAGTCAGTAAATCACAGTGCAAGGACAGCCTGCCTACTTTTGTTAATAAAGTTTTATTGGAACACAGCCAGGTCCATTCGTTTAGAGTGTTGCCTATGGCTGCTTTGATGCAGCAGTGCCAGAACTCATGATTGTTGCAGAGACCATAGGGCCCCGGAAGTCTAAAATGTTTATTATCTGGCTATTTACAGAAAAGTTTGCCAACCCCAAGGCCAGGGATGTATTAGTTTGCTCTGGATGTCATAACAGAATCATAGACCAAGTAGAGTAAATGACAGAAAATGGTAGTCGTGTAATTCTGGAAGCTAGAAGTCTGAGGTCAAGGTCAGCTTGGTTTCTTTTGAGGCCTCTCTCCTGGGCTTGTAGATAGCTCTGTTCTCCTCTTCTTACGAGGATGCCAATCATATTAAATTAGGGCCTACCCGAACGACCTCATTTTAAATTAATTACCTCTTCAAAGAACTTATCTCCAAATACAATTACATTCTGAAGTTCTAGGGGTTGAGAGTCCAACGTATGAATTTGGGGAGGGGGAAGGCTGATGGGTGGGGAGACATAATTCAGCCCAAAACAAGGAGAATATGGGCTCTGACTGCCTGTAGCTGGGTCACGTGCTCCATTGTGCGGAGGGGGCACTGAGAAAGGGGAGAGGTAATTTTCAAGTGGAAATCAGGATGCTGTCACTAACTATAGGAGAATGGGTGCTGGTTGGTTAAAAAAAAAATGTCCAGTTATATATTGCCATTGCTTTGAATCTTCTAGAAGAGGAAAATGTATGGGTTCACTGGAAAGAACTCTGAAGAAAAAATTCACGTTTGGCTATGGTATGAACTGACCTGCTGTAGAGATAATGAATCAATATAATATCTTAGAGGACAAAATATAAACAACTGTCTTCAGATGCAAAGTAAAACAGCAAAACTGAAAGCATAAACACAAAAACTTTTTTTTTTTTTTGCCACACAATTTTGAACTATAGTTTATGAAAAGTCTGGCATTAAAGATCAAGGGAATGTGGAACATGTACAAGATAAAGCACTCATAAATTGAGGATTACATTAATTACGTGGATCTCTGCCAGCACCCGAAGTCCATGTTAGCAAGCTAACAGCGGTTCCTATAATGGTAGACATGGAAGGGCTTGCTGCCAAGAAAGAAAAAAAAAAAAATCAGGCAAAAGGTACAGTCTGCCATGTCTGGGAAAGGAATTCATGAGCCAAAAGCCAGAAAGGGAAAAACAAGAAAAACTCAGATCTCAGTGGCTTGTTTCCTTTACTATCTCTACAAAGAAAATCATGAGCTAATGTAGGTGTTCTCAAAGTGTGGTCCTCAGAGCACCAGGATCAGCATTACCTGGGACTTGTTAGCAATGCAGATTCTTAGACTTTCCCTCAGAATGACCAAATTAGGAACTCTGGGGATGGGGCCCAGCAATCTGTTTTAACAAACCCTCCAGTGAGTCTGGTACATGCCAAAGTTTGAATCACTGAACTAGTGAACTCATTCACACTCAGAATGAAATCTGTAAAGTGAGGAATTGCTGTATTAGTTAATGTTCAGCAGCTCCATATAAAAGAGAACCAAAATAGCAGTGGCTTAAATATGATAGATGCTTATTTTTTTAATATAGAGGTCCAGAGGTAAGAGTTTAGAACTGATAGTGTGGCTTCCTGGCCATCAAGGGCCTACACTCCTTATATTTATATCTGTATCTGTATCTATAGATAAAGGTTTTTGTTTGTTTGTTTGTTTTTTGCTTCACTAAAAGGACGTAGGCTTTCAGAGGCAAAGTGCCTCATGGTTCAAAATAACTGCTGGAACTCCTGCCATCACACCAGCTTTTCCAAGCAAGAGGCAGGAAGCAAGGGACAAAGAAAAACAGTAATCTCCTAGATAAATCAGCCTTCTTCAAGAAGTCTCCCTGGAAACTCCAACCAACAAGTTATTCTTATTAACTAACTCCAGTGGTGAGAGAGGTCAGGAAACACTCCTTCTGCAACATGAGATAAAATTGGGATTCTTTTGCCAGAGAAGAGAGGAAATAAAAATGGGAAGGCAACCAGCAGTCTTTTCTATAGTTGAAACTGGCTCAGCCGTAGGGCATTTGTAAGCAGGAGTGGGAGGTGTGTCCAGGGAAGAAGATAGTGGCTCTCCTTCTCCCCACTGTCCCAGAAAGGTAATAAAGAGTTGAACAGAGATATTTGGAGAAGTTTTCAGGGAGAATTCCGGACCTGAGGTTGGCCAAACCAGATCAGGAGCAGGGAAGATGACACCTGAAGGATTTTGCCACTGTGTTTAGATAAGGCTTCCTTTTGCTACTCAAAGGAAAGCCCTAGCAGTGAGGACTTGAAACTTTCCCTTCTCATATTGAAGTTTCTTTCTGCTACTGACCCACGTTTTCAGTAAAGACTGTCACAATCCAGCACCTGCACGCTTCATGGTGGCAGCCTTGGTGAGAATGAAGGACATGGCAACAAGGGGAAGAGAAGGGTTTCAAAGCAGACTGACTCAAGAGTGACCATTATGCATTACAAAATAACATCAATAACTTAAAAAAAAATGAACTCGGTTGAATCCGTGGACAGCCATTTTTGACCACGAGGCAACACCAGGATGGAAGCCATCTGTGAAGGATAACCATGTAGAAAGAAAGGAAAAGCTCAATTTTGGGAGCTATATTTACTTCTAGCCTTGTCTGTGTATCTCTGGACTTCCTTTATGTATGAAAACAACAACAACCACCCTGAATTTGTTTAAGCCACTCGCATCTTTTAGGGATTTGTCACAAGCTGCTGAATGAATTCCTAACTGGTAAGAGACATCTTTTGCCATTTAGGAGTGTCATGTGCTTATAGGCATATTAATCACTGCTGTAATTAATGTGAAAAACTTCGGTCTTTAATTAAGAGGGGGAGTTAGACTGTAACTTTATGCTAGAAATATCAGCAATAAGGCATTGCGGTATGCACTGAGGATAGCTGTAGGCTCTTGTTACCCTAATGGGAAGTGACATGTGCGGTTGCAGCCAGGAACTTGGTGGCAGCTGCAAGATTAGGGCTCTCTGATTTGCTAGCTGTTTGAGAGGCTGTGCAGAGCTGGTAATAACATTCGCACTGCATTGGAGAGGTTTCCATGCATAAAATAAGATGATCTCTTTAAGCAGAAGTGGTGCATGTCAATGTGGGAATGAGGCAACAGGGCACTTGAGTAGAGACAGATGTACGAAAAACTGGGAATAAGATGTGATGGGAAGACTCACACTGTAGGTATCCCACCTGTAACCAGGTTTCTTCTTCCCTAAAGCCGTGGAAGTGAGCACAGAGGACAACATTAGATGGAGAGGGATAAGTGGGCTCAGCTTCTAGAACTTCTAGAACTTCTTGAAGTTCTTGTAGAAGCTTCTAGAACTTCTTGTAAGGTGTTTCTCCTGCATTCTCTACAGGGTGGCTAAGTTTAAGGACTGCTTGGGGCAGGGCGCGGTGACAATGAGTACAAGATTGAGGAACACTAATGTGTCTAGTGTGGTAGATTACATTATTGGTCCCCATTCTTCACTCTGACCCCAGTTTTTGACTTTGGGTTCAGCCATATCATTTGCTTTGACCAATGGGAATTTTGGGGCTTGTGGTATGAGCTGAGGCTTGCAATAGTGTTGTAGAGTCGGACCTGTTCTCTTGCATTTTATTTTATTTTTATTTTAAGATTATATTTATTTGGCAGAGAGAGGGAGGGAGGAGATGCACAAGGAGGGGGAGCAGGAGAGGGAGACCAGGCTCCCCACTGAGCAGAGACTCCCCCTCCCTCAATGTGGGACTCGATTCCAGGACCCCAGGATCCTGACCTGAACTGAAAGCAGACGCCCAACTGACTGAGCCCCCCAGGGGCCCAGGGGCCCCTCTCTTGCATTTTAGCAGCCACGAAACCACTAGCCCTTCGGTTTGGACCTATGGAACCATCCTGAACCAACCCTACAGCCTGGCGCAGAGAACCTATACCTAGTCAGTTGCACCTGCGATCGCCAAAACACATTCCATCTGCAGACCCACGAGCGCACGGAGAAATGCTTTTTTTTTTGGTAAGCCACTGAGATCTGTGCAGCGTTACTGTGGCAATAATTCCCTGACACGCCCAGAGTTCCCTTACAGTGGATCCCAGACATCTCAAAAACAACGAGTTCCACTTTTTAAACCAGGGTGCCCTGCACCAAAATTAGCCCCAAGTTTGACTTTAAACCCAGAAGACTCGTCATCTCGGATGTACAACCTACCTCACCATTACTTCTAGCTCTGGTCCCGATGCCGTCGGTGGCTACCACTGATGGGACTGAAGCGGACTGTAATTTTATCGGGATGTTTGGATAAATGGTGTCTTTTGGATGCTCTAACTCCCGCCCTGTGCTGGCATTCCTTTGTAGACAGGACTTCGTAGGGCTTTCGGCCTTTCTGCGATTGGAAGGCTTCTGGCTGGTGTGGGAATCCACTGGCTTTGGGTTAATGGGGTTGCCCAGTAAATGCTTGTTAAGTCAGATGTGAGTTTTTACTTTAATTAATTAAGCATCATTTGGTATGGGCTCCTTCTTCGCTTGCTGTGAACAGGAAGGATGTGAAGCGAGAATCAGCTCTTTGCCAGGATTCTTTTTCCTCTATGTCTTCAAATGTATGTAAATATCTCAAGACTTGGCTCAGTGTAGACAAAACAGTTTTGCTTCCCATGTTTTTGATGTCACGTAGATACAACCACATTACAGCATCTTTGAAGAGTCATTTTGAAGACATTCTTCAAAGGAATCGCTGATGCATTGGTTTCTAAGAGCAGTTACTATTTATCACAGAGTTTTATGGCCTTAAAGCATTTTGTGTGCTGTAGAGAAAAGTAGCATTAAAATACATTATACTTAAAAATGCAATCAGTGAGTAGTCAAATGAACAAATGTATTTAAACCCTAACCAATAAAACACAAGAGCATGATATATCGATTTTGCCCTTCCTTCTAAGCATGATTATAACATAAAAGAAAATTCTAAATTAAATTCAAAATCACAATAACCATAATTTGTGACTGGATTGTGTCACGGTCGTGAAAGACTGCAGTCCAAGAAGAGAGGGATGGCATTTGCATAGCACATTTTTAAAAGACAGAATTATAAAAGCCCCGCTAAGCTAAGCTTTATCTTCCCGAAGTTTTTATACTAAGGAGGCAAGCTTTTATAATTTCCTAAATGCTTTTCTCACAATGAGATGTTAGAGAACCTCATTTGTTTCGAAAGTCAATGGATTGGGGCTTTATCCCCAGCAGGCCAGTTTTCCCTGCTTTCCCCACCTCCAGGCTCATTACTGTCCAATACTGTACTATTAAAAGTGAGCCTCAAGGGACCTGCAGCATTGGTTTCACCTGGGGGCTTGGGGAATGCAGAATCTCAGGCCCTGCCCCAGCCTTCCTGTATCAGAATCTGCATTTTAACACGATCCCCAGAGGACTAGTGTGCTCACTAAGTGGAAGGATCAGAATCTATCTTTATTTCAGTTACCAGAAAAAGGCTGGGACATCAGCCACATCACACTTTAGGTGCCTGTTATGCTCCTGGTCCCCTATCTCCCCCTTTTGGAAGGCTGTCTTTTTCTTTCTTTCTTTCTTTCTTTCTTTCTTTCTTTCTTTCTTTCTTTCTTTCTTTCTTTCTTTCTTTCTTTCTTTTTCTTTTTGAGGAAGAGAGAGAACAGGAGTGGTGGGGGTGGATAGAGAGAAAATCTAAAGCAGGTGCCATGCCCAGCATGGAGCCCAACATGGGGCTTGATCTCAAGACCCTGAGATCATGACCTGAACTGAAATCAAGAGTCGGAGACTTAGCTGACTGAGCCCCCCAGGTGCCCCTAGAAGGATGTCTTTCAATGTCAGGTTCACTGACACAAATGCTCAGTCATATCCCTTGATCTGTGGAACCCTTAAAGAGGGAGGGAGAGAAGAGACACTTGGCGGTCAGTCCTGAAGGAGGTCTACCACGTGGGAGAGGGAACTGCCCCCTGACTGCAGATGACTTTATGTAGATGAGAACTTGAACTGACTGGGCCTGGCTTGCGGTGGAGGGAGCCACACGCCAGCTACCATAGGGGAATGGACTGGCCACTGTAAGGCCCAGATTCCCCTGCATGGCCTGCTGTCCTTGGGAGGTGGTTGGCAGTGGAGACTGGCAGGGTCTCTAGGGGCTGAGCCTTTGGATCAAGACACCATGAAACAAGACTTACACCCTGTCTCACTGATGCAGCGCCTACTATCTGCAAGGAATCAAGCTGGTTGCCTTATGCACATCATCTCATTCAATTTGAACCCTTCTGGGAGACATAACTCTTACTATTATCATTTTCTAGACAAGGGAACTGAGATGCAGAGGTTGAGTGGTATTCGAGAACCCTTGACACATAGTGGTTAAGTGGGATTTGACCTCAAAACTGTCTGATGCCAAACTTAGGCTCTTCTTACTCCATAAAGAGCTAAGTACCTGGTGCTTTCTGGGCAATGAGCCAGGGGTTAGGGCTTCAGGGTTCATGGCCAAGAATGCCTCCCATCCCCACGAGGATGAGGCCAAGAGGGAAGTGAAGGGCAGGCTGCATTCATGGTGGGCCCAGTGTGTGGCGCCTTCCTTCCCCCATCCCCATGGAACTAGACTTCTCTTGCTTGTGTGTGTGCTTGTGTGGGGAAGTCCAAGAGGGCTTCCTGGACCATACTGCCTAGAGCTGGGAATGGCTGGGTATGTGAGCCACCCTGGGGCCACAGACCATAGCAGCCCCTGGAGGAGGAGCCAAAGACAACTTTTTCTTCCTGCACCATGACATGGAAAGAGAAACAGGAAGTGGCGGGAAGGAGGCCCACCATGCCTGGGCATAGAGGAAGATGAGGAAGGGTCTAGCTGGTTCCTGCTTTTATCCCAGTACCCAGCTGGCTCATAAAATGTGCCCCACTGACTGTCTCCAGATGCCACCTCCAGTTAGCAAGTCCTCTTCCCCTTGGGGCTGGCATGAACAGAAAGGACACAGAATCATGGAGGAGAGAGTCAAGGGTCTTACCTTCCTACATGTTGAGGAATAAACATTCCCCTTTGCCCAAGCAAAGAGGGGCAATGCCAAAGAAGCCGAAGACAGATTTTTCTACCCCAAGAAATGTTGGCTCTAGTTTGGACAGCTGGCAGTGGGTGCTGGAACCAGCAGGGGCAGGTTTGTGAGAGCCCGTTTTATGTGTCTTTTCCCACCTTTGCTTTTGCTGATGTCATGTTGGGAGCATGACACAGGCCACCGTGGGAGACTTACACCATAGAAATTGGCAAATGCTACACACTGAAGCATATTTGTCCCAGGGAGCCAGTTGTTAAAACCTTGACCAGCAAGCTTCTGGAAGCAGGTATGAACAAAACACAAAAGATCCACAGAGTGGAGCTAAAGGGTAATTCAAACAAGAAGTCCCATCTGATGTTCAAGTGAAGTTATCTTGCAACCATGCGAGCAAGAGAAATTTCTCGAATAGATTTCTAAGCTCTAGCAAATGGCCTTCTGGTTTTCCAAAAATAATTCTGGTGAACCCAGACTTCAGAGTAAAGGATATTGATGGAGATGATCCAACAGGCATGAAAAGGGATTAGAATGGTGCTTATCAGGTTGCAGCCTGCCTCTGGATACCGTGGGGGGGCTTGTTATAACTTAGATGGCTGGTCCTCACCTTTGATGTGTCAGATTCAGGAGCTCTGGGCTAGAGCCTGAGAGTTGGCATTTCTAACATGTTCTCAGGTCATGCTGATGCTGTTGGTGCAGGGACCACACTTGACACTTTGACAACTGCTAGATGAGGGTCGGGGACCAGTTTAGAAGCATTTCAGTGAGAACAGGAGCGAGGCTGGGGTTGGCAGGAGGGGAGTGGTATGAATGCAAAATGAAGGTGTGAAAGAAACACCCCAGTTAGCACCTGTGAGGCACTGGGCACGAAGTGCACTGAATTTTCTGGATATGTTTTCCTTTAATATCTGCTGATTCGTAAATACATTCAGAGGGGATGTCATGGAAAACAAAGTTCTGGAGAGAATAGCTGTGTCCTCCATTGTGAAAAAACTGAGAAGGAAGATGGCAGGGATGTGGAGGAGAAATGAGAATTTTATTTTTCTCTGGGGTCCTCAGCTGGGATGATTATGTGCTAATCTCTTTGAGGGGGGGGGGGCAAAACCTGTCTTGAACGTCAGCAGAAGGAAGGATGATGGTTCCAATTTCCTATGCCTGCCTTGTCCCAGGGCGCCCATTTCTCTGCTGAGCAGGTGCCAAACGATGGAGAGGGAACAGTGGGTAGGACGAGCTGCCATTGCTGGCGTATCAATGAGCATGGTTTTCCATCACTAGCACACTCAAGCCTTATGCTATTCCTTTTAATTTTCTTGGTGCTGTAATTGTAAATGAAAAGCAATATTGCAGTACATCCGATTATAACCAGCTTCCTTTCCCCCAGGACTCATCGAAGAGGGGAAAAAAATGTATTTATGGTGGCGAGGAGTCATGAATCTCCTCACTTAAGGCTTCGCATATGGTACTACAGCGGCTGGGAGATTGGGACTCTCCCTTTCTTTCCTTTCTCTAGAGATGCACTTTATCAAGTCTCAGCTGGGCGTTTTATTATAAATTAGGTCTTGAAATATTTGTTTTGTAAGCACCTTGGTTAAGATCCACTAAGATTTCTTCTTTAGTCTCTAACCCTGAGATTATCCATTCTTTCCAGTGGGATGTCTCATTTGCATGAACCTTTTCTTTGACAGTCAAAAGCCCTGTTTGTTTGGAGAAAGCAGAAAGGAGGCAAACCATCCCTAGAAAATGGGGAAATGAAACTTTTTGTGGTTTTGTCTGAATGACTGGTCACTGTTCTGGAATGATTAGGAACCAACTACAAGTCACTTTTCTCTTCCTCCTTATCCAGACCATCTCTTCTATAATCTTCCTGCTACTTATTACACACTAATACTTAATGGATTATTACTTAGTATTTGTGTATTAATAAGAAAGACATTAATAGTTAATGTATTAGTTATCTTTTGTTGCATAGCCATATTTCCATGAGCTTAGGAACTTAAAACAATTCACATTTATCACCTCACAGTTTCTCTGTGTGCAGGAGCCTGGACACTGTGTAACTGGGTCTTCATTGAGGCTGCAGTCAAAGTATCAGGTGGGGCTGTGATTTCATCTGAGGCTGGACTGGGGAAGGATCTGTTTCCAAGCACGCATTGTTGCTGGAAGAACCCAGTTCTCTGTTATGGGATTAAGGGTTTTAGGTTCTTGTTTTCAGTTCCTAGGGGCCATATGTCAGTCCTTTCAACATGGAGCTTCCCAAGATATGTTAGCTTCCTTAAAGCCAACAAAGGAGGGAGAGAATCCAGCAAGACATGTGTGTGCTAAAAGCTTATGTAATGTAATCACATGTAGCTTGTTACCTTTGCTATATTCTATTGGTTAGGAGCAAGTCACAGGTTATGCCTATACTTAAAGGGAGGAGAACATGCAAGGGCATGAGCATGAGGTGGTGTGGATGATGGGGGAGCACCCAAAGAATTTGCCACAATGACTATCATCAGTGACGATGATAATTTAAAAATATTAACTATTGTTATCTGGTACCTAAACCACACAGTAACCTTCAGTGGATATATTATTATCACTCTCACTTTAACCATCGAGAAAATTAAGGAGGGTAAGGGACCTGGCTAAATTCACACATCTTTTAAGTCAGTAATTGCAAATTCAAGATCCCACAAGGACCATGTAGGGTAGGTTCATGAATGAAATGGGAAAGGTAGAGCTCTAATACACAGAGCATACTTGATATGCCTTTAGGAAACCATTCCTGGTCCACACTAGCTGATTGGATTTTCATTAAAACTCTAATTAGGGGAGTTTTAGGTTTACAACAAAATTGAGAGGAGGGCACAGAGATTCCCCCTGCCCTCATGCATGCATAGCCTCCCTCATTACCAACATCACTTAGCAGAGTGGTACATTTTTTAGTTAGGAAGAACCTACATGGACACATTGTCATCACCCAATGTCTGTAGTTTCCCTTAGGGTTCACTCTTGCTGTATATTTCATGTGTTTGAATAAAAATATGACATATAAATATCATTATTGTATCATATAGATCATTTTCATTGCCCTAAAAAACACTCCCTAATTTTAAAAATTTGGTCATTGATTAAAGAAAAAAGTTCTGATAGGCCCTCAATTCTATGGTCAACTAATCTTTGACAAAGCAGGAAAAATGTCCAGTGGAAAAAAGTCTCTTCAACAAACGGTGCTGGGAAAATTGGACAGTCACATGAAGAAGAATGAAACTGGGCCATTTTCTCACACCATACCAAAAAATAGACTCAAAATGGATGAAAGACCTCAATGTGAGACTGGAATCCATCCAAATCCTTGAGAAGAACACAGGCAGCAAGCTCTCTGACCTTGGCTGCAACAACTCCTTCCTAGAAACATCACCAAAGTCAAGGGAATGAAGGACAAAAATGAACTATTGGGACTTCATCAAGATAAAAAGCTTTTGCACAGCGAAGGAAACAGTCAACAAAACCAAAAGACAACCAACAGAATGGGAGATATTTGCAAATGACATATCAGATAAAGGGCTAGTATGTATACACACACATACATACTACATACATACATATATATCTTTATATGATCTATAAAGAACTTATCAAACTCAACACCCAAAGAACAATTAATCCAATCAAGAAATGGGCAGAAGACATGAGCAGACATTTCTGCAAAGAAGATATCTGAATGGCCAACAGACACATGAAAAAATGCTTAACATCACTCAGCATCAGAGAAACACCACAGTGATACAGAAATACCAAATCAAAACTACAGTGAGATACAACCTCACACCAGTCAGAATGGCTAAAATTAACAAGTCAGGAAACGACAGATGTTGGCAAGGATGTGGAGAAAGAGGAACCCGCCTATACTATTGGTGGGAATGCAAGCTGATGCAACCGCTCTGGAAAACAGCATGGAGGTTCCTCAAGAAGTTGAAAATAGAACTACCCTATGACCCAGCAATCGCATTACTGGGAAATCACCCTAAAGATACAAATGTAGTGATCTGAAGGGACATGCGCACCTGAATGTTTATAGCAGCAATGTCCACAATAGCCAAACTATGGAAAGAACCTAGATGTCCATCAACAGATGAATGAAAAAAGAAGATGGGGGGATACACACACACACACACACACACACACACACACACACACACACAGTGGAATATTATGCAGCCATCAAAAGAAACGAAATCTTGCCATTTGCAATGACATGGATGCAACTAGAGAATATTATGGTAAGTGAAATAAGTCAATCAGAGAAAGACAATTATTATATGATCTCTCTGATATGAGGAATTTGAGAGGCAGGGTAGTGGATCATGGGAGTTAGGGAGGGAAAAAATGAAACAAGATGGGTTCGGGAGGGAGACAAAGCATAAAAGACTCTTAATCTCACGAAACAAACTGAGGGTTGCTGGGGGGTGGGGGGAGTAGGGATAGGATTGCTGGGTTATGAACATTGGGGAGGGTATGGGTTATGGTGAGGGCTGTGAAATGTGTAAGCCAGATGATTCATAGACGTGTACACCTGAAGCAAATAATACATTATATGTTAATAATAAATAAATAAATAGAGGGAAAAGTTCTGTAGAAATAAACACAACTGTAAGTGCAATTTCTTTTATGAGTTGCTATTTGGTGATGTAAGTAGTAGATCTGAATCCAAGCTTATTGCCCTGGACTCAGCCTATTTGTCAGGAACTTTTGGATGTGAGTGATAGAGTTACATGGAACATGACTCAAACAGAAGAGAATTTATTGACTCCCATAACTTGATATGGCAAGACTCCAAAGTCACACAGATGGATCTAGGGCTCAGATGACATCATCAGTCATGGTGTCTCCTCAGAGAACTCAAATAAAAAAAAATAGGCAAAAAACTTGAATAGGACATTTCTCTAGAGAAGATATTCAAATGGCAAAAAAAAAAAAAAAAGAACATGAAAACATGCTTGGTATCGTTAGTCAATAGGGAAATGCAAACAAAACCACAATTAAATACAACTTCATACCTGCTAGGATAATAATAATAATAATAATAATAATAAATAAAAACATAGAAAAGAACAGGTGTTGGTGAGGAAGTGGAGAAAGAAACCCAGTGCACCACTGGTGGAATGTAAATTGGTGCAGTCACTATAGGAAACTGTGGGGTTTCCTCAAAAAATTAGAAAAAGAACCACCATATGATCCAACAATCCCACTTGGGGATATATAACCAAAGGAAATGAAAACTGGATCTCAAAGGGGTATCTGCACCCCCATGTTCACTGGGGCATTATTCTTTTTTTTTTAATTTTTTTTATAAAAAAATTTTTATCCCCAGGGGTACATGTCTGTGAATCGCCGGGTTTATACACTTCACAGCACTAACCATAGCACATACCCTCCCCAATGTCCATTACCCCACCCACCTTTCCCGAACCCCTCCCCCCAGCAACCCTCAGTTTGTTTTGTGAGATTAGGAGTCACTTATGGTTTGTCTCCCTCCCAATCCCATCTTGTTTCTTTTCTTCTTTTTCTGCCCCCCTAGTCCCCCATGTTGCATCTCCACTTCCTCATATCAGGGATATCATATGATAGTTGTCTTTCTCTGATTGACTTATTTCACTAAGCATGATAC
>PISX010025483.1:0-26084 GCA_004024625.1 Mellivora capensis | reverse complement strand
GCCTGTGGGTCTAAGGCGCTGCCTGTCTGGCCTGTGCATGACCCAGTGACTCCAGCAACAGTCACCAAGGTCTGCTATGGACAATGGTTGGTCGACCCTTCCTTCCAGCAAGGCATGTATAGGGAGACCTCAGGCCGAAGGCTATATGGCGAACGCCGTCATAGTTTTATAGCCAAGGGTGTTGTAAGTCAGAGGATGCATAAGGGGATAAAAGGTTTCTCCAAGGAGGGGGCACCCAACCTCGCACACGAGCTGGCTACGAGCATGGTGTGGGCTTGAATCCTGGCCCTGCCACTTATTAGCTACATGACCATGGCAACAGACTTAGTCTCTATGCCTTAGTTTCTCTATCTGTGAAATGGACATAAAACTAGTACGTACTTCATAGAGTTCCTGAGAAGATTAAATAAAAGTCCATGTAAGGCACGGAGACCATGCCTGGTAGGTAAGGCTAGGTGTGAGCTGCCCCCTTCAGGATGAGTGGGGGGGCATGACAGATATCCTGGGAGTGGTGAGTATTCCGCGCCGTCCAGGGTAGGGAGCATGCACTGCAGGGAGGAGGGAGGTACTGCTGTGAGAGAAGCAGCGATGGGGGTGCCAGAAGAACCTGTGCATCGGGCCAGGGCAATCCTTCATCCTTCAGTGATTCAAAAGAGGAGAAACCTGAGGACACGAAAGAAAGTCAAGGGGAGACTCTAAGACATACTTTGGAAGAATGTCATCCTGCTCCAAGTTAAGATTTGCTCAGAGTGGGGCGCCTGGTGGCTGAGTTGGTTAAGCGTCTGTCTTCGGCTCACCTCATGATCACAGGGTCCTGGGATTGAGCCCCGAGTCAGGCTCCCTGCTCAGTGGAGAGCTTGCTTCTCCCTCTCTCGCTGCCTGCTGCTTTCCCTGCTTATTCTCTCTCTCTTCCTCTCTCTCAAAAGAATTAAAAAAAAAAAAAGTTTTGCTCAGAGTCAGAGTCCAGATCTGGGCATGGCAGCCAGGAGTGTGGTTAATGGTGACAACGGAAGCCTGCGGCCGGTGTTGGGATGGAGGGGGCCTTGTCCTCGGAGGCTCTGGACTCCACCTGCCTCACGGATCCCCGGTGTAGGAGCAGACCCAGTTCTGATTTTTGAAACATTTCCATCCATAGGGCACAGTTTGAGAGTTGGGTTCCTCTGCCCTTCTCTGTCTGAAGACAGTAGAGATTGCTTCCTTCCACTTAGTAATCGGTGGCAGGAAGCCAGCAGGGAAAGGGACAGGGAATCTGGAATCAGTAAATAAGAATTTCAGTCTTGATGTCTCCACTTAGTGGCTGTAAATCACTCACAGCCTCTCTGACCCTTAGTATCCTCCTCTGAAAACCTAGGAGGACCAGCATACCACCCTCCCTGAAGGCTGTAAAAAGCAGAGAGGAGACCACCCCCCCACCCCCCCACCCCCCCCCACCCCCGTATGATAGTTCTAGGCATCCTTTGTAAGCCAGCTAACTTAATGCACTGAAGGAGTAGGAATTTGGATATCAAAGAAGGGAGGAGGGGTACTTCTGGGGTCCAGAGCGCCGGGGACAGGAAAGTTAAGTCTTGCCAATTTGACACCGTGCCTCTGGGAGACCAGGGTTTCTCTGTGCGGAAATCTCTCCCCAGCTGGACCAGCCCAGGGAAGCGGGAGGCGGACTGTCCCGTAGTTCCTCTTGTTGACCACAAGGTGTCGCCACTGCTGCGAAAACATTAGGTTTAGCTGGATTTCAGCAAATGTTTTAGGTCCTTTCCAAGAGGAAAAGGGGCTTTGGAGCCCCCGCTCAGAATCAGAGCAGATTGGGTAGCACAAGAGATGCACTGGTTAAGTCCAGACCAGCTTCTAATATTCCCTGTTTCCTTTGGGGAAGAGTCCCAAGCTGGGCTCTGATACCCGGAAAGGCCCTGGAGGCAGTCTGAAGTCTTCTGTCCTCATCTGTGCGAGCATCTGTGAGCACGTGACACCTGGGCGGAATCTCACGCGCTCTAGAGGGGTAGGAATCTGCTAAGGGCTAGAGTCCCCATAAGTATTCCAGGGTCATAGAACATTTCCCAAAGTGTGTTCCTTCAAGATGCCTCTATTTTTAAAAAGATTTTATTTATTTGAGAGAGAGCGAGCGAGCAGGGGAGGGTCAGAAGGAGAGGGAGAGAGAGAATCCCAAGCAGACTCGGTGCTGAGCGTGAGGTCTGATGCAGGGCTCAGTCTCACAACCTTGAGATCATGACCTGAGCTGAAATCAAGAGTCAGGTGCTCAACCAAATGAGTCACCCCGGTGCCCTAAGATGCCTCTTAAAAAAAAAAAAAAAACCAATTCGTTTGGGAAATAAGACTGTCAGGGAGAAGGAGTTAAGATGGCGGAGGAGTAGGGGGACCCTAAGTTTGTCTCATCCCTCGAATACAACTAGATAGTTCGCACATCATTCGCAACACCCGAAACATCAATCGGAGTTTCTGAGTAAACAAATACCGCGAGTCTACAAGTAGAAGAGCAACCACCATTTGGAAGGGGTGGGGGTGGTGCAGGGGCTTGAATCCAGTGTGACAGAGCAGAGTGTAGATGGCGGGGGACGGGGGTGCCGCTTAAGGAGGCTACCACAAAGCATGATAAGCAGTGGAGTGCAAAATCAGAACTTTGAGAAGTCTGCTACCATGGGGGACGTGCCTGGTTTAAAGGTGCAAAGTGGGGCGGAATCTCAGATGTGACACCATGACCTGAGGGTACAAACATAGTGATCCAAAGGGGCACCTGCACTGCAATGTTTATAGCACCAATGTCCACAGTAGCCGAACTGTGGAAAGAGCCCAGATGTCCATTGACAGATGAATGGATAAAGAAGATGGAGATATATATATGTATATATATGTATATACATATATATACATATACATATATATAATGGAATATTCCTCAGCCATCAAAAAAATGATAGCTTGCCACTTGCAATGCTATGGGTGGAACTGGAGGGCATTTCATCAAGCAAAGTAAGTCTAGAGAAAGACACATCATATGATTTCACTCAAGTGGAATTTAAGAAACAAAACAAAGGAGCATTGGGGAAAGGAGGGAAAAATAAAACAAGACAAAATCAGAGAGGAAGACAAATTATAAGAGACTCTTAATCATAGGAAATAAACAGAGCTGCTGGAGGGGATAGGGATTGGGGATGGGGTAACTGGTTGATGGATGTTAAGGAGGGCACGGGGTAACGAACACTGGGTGTTCTCTAAGACTGATGAATTACTGAGCTCTATGTCTGAAACTGATAATATGCTGTTTGTTAATAGAATTTAAATTTTAAAAAATGATTCTTTAAAAAGATGTGATATATATTACTCAGCCATGAAAACAAATGAAATCTTGCCATTTGCCACAAGGTGGATGGAACCAGAGGGTATTATGCTGAGCGAAATAAGTCAATCAGAGAAAGACAAATACTACATGATTTCACTCATATCTAGAATTTAAGAAACCAAACAGATGAACATAGCGGTAGGGAAAGAAAAATAAGATAAAAGCGGAGAGAAGGAGCACCTAGGTGGCTCATTCAGTTAAGTGTCTGCCTTCGGTCAGGTCATGGTCACAGGGTCCTGGGATGGAGCCCCGCATCAGGCTCCTTGCTCAGTGGGGAGTCTGCTTTCCCTCTCCCGCTCTCCCTGCTTTTGTGTGCTCTCAAATAAATAAATAAATAAATAAAATCTTAAAAAAAAAAGATAGAAACAGAGAGGGAGTTATGAGACTCCTAACTATAGGAGATAAACTGAAGGTTACTGGAGGGGAGGTGGGTGGAGAGATGGGGTGACTGGGTGATGGGCGTTAGGGGGGCACTTCATGAGTACTGGGTTTTATATGCAACTGATGAATCACTAAATTCTACCTCTGAAACTAATAATATGCTGTATGTTAGATAAGTTTAATTTTTAAAAAATGAAAAAGAAAATGAGACCATTATACTATAATCTCCATTTAGGGACACCCAGTGCTCATTAACAAATTAGAAGCTCTGAGAGTTCTGTTGTTAAAAAGTGTATTTAACCCTCTTTCACTGATTTCAAAATTTGCTTTGGTCATGGGCTGTTTTTTTAGTACCATATGTTACTGTCACAGGTAAGCAATATTCCAGAAAACATTCTGAGGCATGGAATTCTAGGGTAGAAGCGGTAGCATTTTATAGAGAAAGAGCATCGAGAAAATACAGCTGTGGGTTTCAAAGGAACAATCTGAAGAAAGTACATAGAAAAGATTGGAAGAAAATAACCCAAATCATCAGCTGGTATTTCTAGCTGGTGAAATTATGAATGATTTTTAAAATTTCCTGTTCTTTATACCGGCTTTCCCTGACTCTTCAGCTGAGATTAAACTCCCTTGCTATAAGCTCAAGTAGCATTTCCGTTTCTAACTGATCACCTGTGACCGCCCTGGTTTCTTGTCTGTCGCCCTCATGCCAGGACAGAGACTGCCTTCATCTTGTTCAGGGCTATCGCGGTCAAGGCCCTGAGGCTTTCTGGACTTGACCGACTGGAAGTAATAGCTTCATGTCATGCACAAATTCTTATAATGTACCTACATTGTTTTTATGATACCTAGGAAAATGGAAAATTGTCAACTGCTCCAGAGAGTTCTAGACCTAAAACAGGATTTTTGTTATGCTTTATCATTTCTTAATTTTGTGACATTTGGCAAGTACCTTAACTTCTCTAAGCCTCTGGTTACGTCTGTGACCTTGGAGATTGAGTATTTGTTCCACTTCCCAGACAAGATTGCTGACAAAATCATAGGACATCACCTTTGAGGAGGGATAGGGAAGAGCACATCCAGACAAGGGAAACCCACAGCAGATGCAGTTAGGCAAGAGACCGGAGGTGGGGGTGGGGGGGTGGCCGCACAGTGGGGGAACTGGCAAGAGACAAAGCTAAGGTAATTGCAGGACCAGATCTGTAACCCTGTGATACTATTAAGAAGCTTGGATTTGTTTGTTTGTTTGTTTTTACCTTTTTATTTTAACTACAGTTAGTTAACACACCGTGTAATATTAATTCCTCTTGTGCAGTATAGTGATGAACACTTCCATACATCACCCTGTGCTCATCACAAGGGCACCCCTTAACCCCCATCACCTGTTTAACCCATTCCCCACCCCCTCCCCTATGGTAACCATCAGTTTGTTCTCTAGAGTTAAGCATCTTTTTTTTTTTGATTTGTCTCTTTTTTTCCCTTTGCTCATCTGTTTTGTTTCTGAAATTCCACATATGTGGAAAACAGTATGGAGGTTCCTCAAAAAGTTAAAAATAGAACTACACTCTGATCCAGTAATCCTACTACTGGGTATTTACTCAAAGAATACAAAAGCACAAATTCAAAGGGTTACATGCATCCCTTTATAGCAGCATTATTTTTTTTTTTAAGATTTTTACTTATTTATTTATTTGAGAGAGGGAGAGAAAATGAGCAGTGGGGAGGGGCAGAGGGAGAGAGCAAGCAAGCAGCAGACTCCCTGCTGAGCAGGAAGCCCGATTCGGGGCTCGATCCCAGAATCTGGAGATCATGACCCGAGCTGAAGGCAAAGGCTTAACTGACTGAGCCCCCCAGGCACCCCATAAAGCAGCATTATTTACATAGTCAAGATACGGAAGCAGTCCAAGTGTCTATCCACAGGTGAATGGATAGAGGTGTTATGTATATGCAATGTAATATTATTCAGCCATAAAAAAGAGGGAAATCTTGCCATTTGCTACAACATGGAGCTCGAGGGTATAACATTGAGCGAAATAAGGGAGTTGGAGGAAGCCTGGACTCGTTATTCAAGATAGGAGCCACTTCTGGAATGTCTGAGCCATGCCGTGACTGGGTCCCACCTGCCAGGTCCAGCATCTCCCCTGGATGAAATCCAGCTGCCTGGTGGCGGCAGGATCTCACGAGGCCACCTCTGCTGCAGACAGAGGCAGGGGTCTCTAACCCTCCACTCAAAACAGCAGTTGTGACAAAGCATCTTAGAGGACAGGGCATCTAAAGACGTCTGAGTATAAAGCTCTCGCTTTCAAGGTGAAGAAATCCATTGGATCACAGATGTAGCAGGAAGGCTTCTCATGAGGACTACTGGACTGGTCCCGATTTCTCAAAGACTTCTTCCCCGAGTCCAAGCTCAAGGACACAGTTTCCAAAGAGCAGAAAAGTGGTTATGACCATACCTTCTTGTTAGAAAGCACCTTCAGGTAATACGTACATATTTTATGTTTCCCGAGCACGTGCGACCCATCGCGTGTTCTCAGGTGGGCCTGCGCTGATCACTGCCTCATTTCATGCTCCCTCTTGCCGTGCTTCACACGGACTCTTGTTATTTATCAATAGAGAAGCTAAGGTTCAGGGAAGTTAAGTTCCTGGGCCAAGGTCACAAAATTAATCAGTGGCAGAACCAGGGTTTGAACCTGGGGGCCTGACTCAGTTCTAAGCACCGCAGAATTGTGCGACCTGCCTGCTGTTGTTCTGGGAGGCCTCCAGACGGACGCTCTCTCCATATAGACGAGGCTGGGACAAGGTCAACGGGCGTGCTTGTGTCTCCCTGGGAATTCAGGCCTCCAGGTGCCTCGGTGTTTCACCGAACTGTGGTGCCGCATCACCCTGTTCTTCCTTCCCAGTCACAGGCCAGACCTTGTCTCTGAAAAACATCTCCACAGACATGTCGGGTTATTACATCTGCACATCCAGCAATGAGGTGGGGACCGAGTCCTGTAACATCACCGTGGCTGTCAGACTTCGTAAGAGCGGGCTGGGGGCAGGGTGGGGAGGGGGAGTGGACCGAGGCCAGAAGGTCACTGGTGCGGGATCCAAAGAGACAGCTGAGGGAGACCCGGTGGCGGTGAATTGGGGAGCCTCTGTAGGGTCACCAGCTGGCAGGGTAACCTGGGGTGACCTCTGTCGGATGCTCCCCTAGAGGTCAGTCCAGTTCCCTTGGTTCTTGGGAAGCAGAGCCTCAGACTGACTTCTGGAGACCTGCTCAGCCCCGCCTGCCTTTAGGGCCACTCAGTGGGCACGAGGGAAGTGTCCAGAGTCAGCTGCCACAGAGTCTAGACTGTAGCTTCTGGGGCGGGTCCCCAGCACCAGCTCAAGGACAAGCTAGAGCCAGAGCTGGCATGGCGGACAGCTGGGGACTTTTTAGGAGCCTGGGTCACCCAGGGACAGTTGGGACACCGATCTATTAGCCTGTGTATCTTGCGCCCACTCCACCCTGGCGAGTAGTCCCTAGAGCCCCGTCTCCTCCCTGCAAAGCCGTGCCCTTCCTGGAGTGTTTCTGGGAGCTGGCAGCCCTCCCTGGGCTGGGAGGAAGGCTGGGCCCGGCCGGAGGCTTCCCTCACCAGGGCACCTCATCCCCAGAGGCCTGGGCTCAGGTCACGACTCGGGAGAGGCAGCTGCCCTGCTCTGTCTCTTGCAGCGTCCATGAACGTGGCCTTGTATGCGGGCATTGCGGGGGGCCTGGCTGTAGCCTTCGTCATCCTGGGCGTTGTCATCTACTGCTGCTGCTGCCGAGGGAAGGACGAGGCTGAGGACACAAAGCCGTGAGTGTCTGCGGACAGCCTGTGGGCGGGAGTGGGGGCAAGTGTTACAGCCCCTCATGGCCTTTTCCACTCAGACCACCGGTGGGGGCAGCTGCCCCCAAGTGGTGTTGCAGCCCTGGTGCTTGGCTGCAAGGCCCGTGATTCCCCAGGTTTCCTGCGGCCTGTCCAGGGGCCAGCATGGGGCGGAGCTGGTCCCCCCTGGTCTAGTGGAACCAGCCTGCTCCTCTAACACCCTGAGCTCATGGGCCACCTAGCTGGCCACCGCCCTGTCCACTCCGAGCCAGCCCTGCAGCCCAGGGTCTCTTCGCATCTGGACGGGTAGGGGCGGCAGGTCCAAGGGCTGCTTTTACCTAAGAAGCTCTAGGCCCAGCTCCCCCAGCCTGAGTGAGGGCAAACCCTTCCCCTCTATCCTCGCTGCTCCCAGGAATCGGATGATCTACCAGAAGCCTCCAGAGCAGGTGAGGGAGCTTCAGACGGAGCGGGAAGAGGAGGATGACTACAGGCAGGAAGACCACAGGAGCACTGGGCGGGAGTCCCCTGGCCACGCTGATCGGTGACAGGCGCACGCCACAGGCTGAGGTGGGGCGAAGACTGGTGTTCATTCCTCTGCCTCCCTCCTGGCCCCTCGCCCTCCACTCCAGTCATGGATGGGATGCTTCTTCCCTGCGTCATCTGCTGGAGGGCCTGGCTAAGGGGACCTTACCGGTGACTGACCCTGCCAAGTGCCTTCATCTACAGAGCGACCCCTTCCTACTGCCATGCCCGGCTCCCAGCCTGGCCCTCAGCCGGGACCAGGCCGAAGCCTTACCTTCCTCTGCAGCTGGCAGGGCTCCCTGAGGCACAGGACGGAGCCCAGGGCTCCAGGTTGGGAGCGGCCTGAAATCTGCAGAGGCAGCCCCAGCCTCAGGAGAGCAGGAACGGCTCTGCTCCCACCGCACATAGCACCTGGGGGAGCCCCGGGGCGGGGCGGGGGGGCGGGTTGCACACGGTATGTACTTGTTGGATACCTGAGTCCGGGAAGGACTCCCTGTGATTTATCAAACCTAAGTGAAAACTCCTGCTTCGGGACCCACTTTGGCCTCAAGCTCCCTTTCCAGCTCATCTCCTGGAACCCCCTGAGGGCCAGCTCCCGCTCCCCTGCACGCTTCCTCAGGGGCCCATCACTTTCTCTCTCTGGCTCGGATGCACTTTCCATCGCCACCTGTCCCAGCAGGCCTGTCTCAAATCCCAGTGATTCCCATCACCGGACCCTGATCTCCCCCACACATGGGAACAATCTTGCCGGCTTGTCTCCCGCTCCTCAGCAGTTCCCTGAGTGTCAGCCCATCCCTTGGCTGATGTCTGAGCTCTGTGGGCCACAGCCTGGGCTTCACTTCCCTCCCCGCACCTCCCCCCTGCCCATCCTAGGAGCCCTCCCAGCCGGGCTCACTCCAGCTGAATCTGGGCGCCTTCCCCTTTCTGGTCTCTCTGATATGTTTGTAGACTCGCAACTCCCCCCTCCCCCTGCTTGCCCGTCTTGTCGCGCACTGTCGGAGCCATGTCCCTGCCTCGGGCTCGTGGCCCTGTGGCTAGTTTCACCCAAATGCAGTTTCCTGTTAAATAAACATCATTCTCTTTTCTGGATGATCAGAAAACCAGTTCTGTAAATCTATCATCCACTTGTGATTTAAAAAAATATATATGTACACACATACATATCTTACATATTTTGTTAAATTCTTTGCCTCATTCAAGGGCTCTCAGTAATAATAAATGTCAGTGGAAATTCTTATTTTTTTCATGCGGGGTTTGCTCACCCCGAGGGAAAGCGCATGTCTCATGGGCTTGTGGCTACTTACCGCACGTCCCTTCTGTTTCCCAGGAGCGGCGAGGCAAGGTGACAGGGCGAGAGCGGGGTAGAAGGTCAGATCTGTGCGGCGGCCGCAGCAGGGTCAAGCGCTGTCTCTGGTGGCGGCCAGGGACAGGACCGTCCCTCCCTGGCAGCAGAGGGATATTCCAGGCGAAGTGTCAGACGGGCCGCGGTGGGCCTGGTCGTCCGTCCACAGGCTCCGGGGAAGAGGGTGGAGATGCTCTTGCTAGTGAGGCCCCAGGTGGGCCCCTCCTGAGAGAGGAGGAGGCAGCGTGCCTGCGCCACCTCGGACAGAACACGTGGCTCTCCCTCCTCAAAATAGCATGACCCACAGCTGGTTCTCGCCTCCGACATTGTCTCTCCTGCCACACGTTCAAAGGCCTCTCTTCCCTGTCCCTTCCCTGACATCTGTGCTCCTTCCAGCCCCAACACCGGTCACGCAGTACTGTCATTCCCATGGTCTGCCTCCGCCTAGGCCTGTCAGATGGGTGAGGGCAGGAATGTCTCTCACGGCCTGGCACATGGGGACACTGGACAATGTCTGTTGAATAAATGCTGTTCGGTGTCAACGTTTCTTGCCCAAGGTCATCTCCTGGTCCTCTACCTACTTTGAAGTGCCTTTTGGTCCTCATGGCACAAGGCTCTCCAAGCATGCCCTTGACAAAACTGTGGAAGGGGGGGTGGCCACCTCCCCTAGTTTGGGCCGGCTTATCTGTCTGCTCTGGAAAGGCTCTGAAGGTTCACATGCCTTAGCCCCAGGCTCATGTAGGGAAATCAGGACCCATCACATTAATTTGATAACCTTCAATCAGGACCTGTCGCATTAATTTAATGACAAACCTTTCGTGAGCACCTACTATGTGCCAGGCCTGGCGTCGGCTGCACCGTCTAGAAAGGTCACCAAGACACCATTACTCAGGATGAGCTAAAGTCTAATGGAGGTGACAGGAACATAGTTATGGAAGATGGAGAAGATGCCGTGGGGACACAGCGGGGGCCCTGAGGGAGTTCAAGACAGCTCCAAAGAGGAGGGGATGTTTGGTCTCCATCTTGAAGGAAAACCAGTGGTTTTACAAGTGGAAAAGGTGTGGTGCTGACAGGTCCGTACTCCAGTGTGGGGCTCTCCTACACGAGCCTCAGATCACGTGATCAGCTGGTAAGGCTGAATTTCTTTCAATCCAGAAACAGTGGGAATGAGATGACTGTGGTTTCTCTCATGGAGTTAGCGATCCCAGTCTCCTTGGGCTGTCGGGCATTCCCTTCCCAACGCGTGGTTTCCGGCTGACAGTTCAAAGACTTAGTGGGCTTGAGAAGAGAGACAAAGGTCACCACTGTTTGAGGGAAGATTGTGTGCTAGACACTTGTTAGCCGTTTGAAACCGTTTTTCATACAATCCTTACTTACAGTTTCAAATATCACGGCCCATGGCAAGATGAGGCATACATGTTATCCCCTGAGGAAGGACTCTGGCTGCCTGGAGAGGTCCCTTCCAAGTACCATGAACTTGGCAAATCAGTCCACTCTTCGCAGGCTTGTTCTTAAGTTCCTTTTGTGCATGCCCCCGCAGCACTGGCTTTCGAAGGCAGAGTGACATGAACCAACCTCACAGAGCCTGATGTACAACACTAACAGTGAACGCTCGGACAGCACTTGCTCTGGGCCAGCCACTGTTCCAGATGCTTTCCACAGAGCTCATAATCCTCACTCTGGGAGTTAGGTGCTATTATTATTCCCATTATACAGTCGAGGAAGCTGAGGCCCAGTGAGTTTTAGCAAGCTGAATAAACACAGAATGCCACTTTGCTATTTGCAGCTGTTAAGCCGACCAGACCTGCCCCAGACATTCTCACCCCTGAGGACCGTGCCCTCAGTTGCTTATTGAACATGGCATCAGAACAAGGGAAGCCAGCGATCTGCAAGGAACTGTCCTCTCTACAACGGCGGGCCTCACCAGGCATCATGTCATCTGGGCCGATTGTGAAAGACTCACCAGCCCTGCTTCACTCCTGGAGGTTCTGGGTCAGGGCCCTGAGCACCGGCAGGGTGACGCCTCATCCCTACTGGAAGTGCTGTCCGGGGGGGAAGGACCTCCTCGGGGACACCTGCCGTCGGCTCTTGAGTTTGCTCATGGGATTGGCTCTCTTCTGGCCGACTTCCAGGAAGGCCTTGGCACCCTCCATCACAGACGAGGAAGCTGCGGCTCAGGGAGACCAGGTCACCGGAGTTAACATAGCTGGTAGCCGGGAGGCGTCAGAGTAAGGACGAGACTCCGTTCCGTCTGATTCCGAAGACCACGCTCTTCCACTTGCGCACGTCCTCCCGAGCCACGCGCAGGATGACTGAGTGGGGAAAAGGCAGGGGTGGAGACTTACAGGCTAAAGTTCCCTGCGGAAACACAGGCACTTCAGATAGAACACTATAGGCGCTTTTCCAAAACCTGTGCATTCTACAAAATCACGTGCCAAAAGTAAGAGGACTTACAAGAAAATTAGGATAAGAGACAGACCACAGAAAACCGGTGGGACTTTGTAAGCGGATCACTTTAAAACGACAATCCGGGTAAAAATACAGTGGTGTTAAATCTATGTCATTCACAGCAAATAGCAGTCATCGACCTTTGACCCTTAAGACCTTTTGGCTTTCATTTCTGTAGCGACTGATGTACCAACATTAAAAATGATCCAGGAAGTTCACCTAGCTAGAGAGTTGCGGCGGGGGGAGGGGGCGGGGAGTCTTCCTTTAAAAAGTCTGGCTTTTATCCAGTGTATTGATTTTTAGCTATCTTTGTGCTTATCTTCGTACTTGAGTTCTCTTGTCAGGGTGTGGATGTATCCTGCCTTTGCCGGTTGTGGGAGAGGGTTAGGATATACTGCAAAGTGGGTTTACCATCAGCTCGTGCTTTTTAAAAAAAAACAACAACAAATTTTCCTTTTTATTTATTTATTTATTTTTTAATGCAAGCTGTCTTTTCGTATTCATCGGCTTAAGCCAACTTACGTCCTGCTAACGCCGTAAAGTCTCAGTGGCGGACGACAGCGAAGGGTTACTTCTCGCTCACACGACCTGCTGCCTCAGGTTAGCTCAGCCTTCTCCACGCCTTCCCCTTCCTCGTTCTGGGATGTAGGCTGAAGATCAACCTGGCTCTTAGGAGATCACAGGGACAGGGACAGGGACACACACAGCAGAGGGAAAAGAAAAGGTGAGACTTTGAGAAGACTCATAAAGCTTCGCTTGGCCAGGGGTTCCATTCCTTCTGCTCCTACTTTGTGGCCCGGAGCAAGTCACATGTCATCAGAACAGGGGCCCACCGCCCTTCTCAAGGAGAAACAGTGACTGTATTGAACCATCAAACTACCTAGCATACCTTCACTGTTTCCTCCTCTGTCCTCACAGCTTCCCCATACAGTCTAACCTGAAACAAACTGGATGGATCCTTGAAATCACTTAACTTGAAGCCACTTCTTGAATGAAAGGAAGGTTCTCGTGCAGTATATGTAGCTTTTTTATTAAGGCCACCAGGTACGGTCCAGGCCTTGTCCTTTATTGTGGGAAAGCCTGTTCCTCACGTCTGGGAAAGCCATTACCTTCCCAACGCCCAAAAGAACAAAGGGAGAGAAGGGGGCCAACCCTTCCAGGACCCAGTAGGAGCCAGAGACGGGGGAAGGGTTTTCCAATGGGAGGTGGAGTCACAGAGAGATTCCAAGGTCAGAACAGCAGCACCGATGTGGGGAGTGGACAGGGGAGGAAACACCAGTCTCCACCCTGCCCGCCTCCCTCTGGCAGAGCGCAAGGAGAAGCCAGATGGCAAGACATCAGGTCATGCCTTCTGTGGGGATCAACCTCTTGGAGTAAAAATCGAGGAAGAAAGGGAAGGAGAAGGTCGGGGGAGGGGTGCAAAAGAAGAATAACCAACACATCTGCTATATCCATCATCACCTATAACATCCATACATCCATACATCACCTATACACCATCCATACATCACCTATACACCATCCATACACCATCCATACATCACCTATACACCATCCATACACCATCCATACATCACCTATACACCATCCATACACCATCCATACATCACCTATACACCATCCATACATCACCTATACACCATCCATACACCATCCATACATCACCTATACACCATCCATACATCACCTATACACCATCCATACACCATCCATACATCACCTATACACCATCCATACACCATCCATACATCACCTATACACCATCCATACATCACCTATACACCATCCATACACCATCCATACATCACCTATAACCAGTTATGAGGATCCTGTTTTTACCGAGTTCTAACTCTCTTTACCCCCACTCCTCTGTACCCCCTGCACCTTCTTAGAGGGTGAAGAGAGAATCATTCTACTTCTAAAAGAGTTAAAGCTCATTCAGAGATGACCCAGTCTAAGTTCCAAATAAGGAATTTTAGAAACACTCATATCCTACTTTGAGGGCTGAAAGAACAAGGGCCTTTCAATGTCTTCCCAGTTCCAGAAAACGGGGGATTGATTCTTCAGATGGCTGGTCCTGCGACAGCGTCACCGTTGACTGGGAAAGGCTCTAGGAATGGTGCGTGTGGAGATGCCACACATACACAGGAAGGTGGTGGGATGCTATGGTATCCCTCCACTGGATTTTTTCTCCTTCCACTATTTTTCTTGAAATAATCTCAAACCTACCAAAAATGTTTAAGTACGACACAAAGGACTTTTTCTCCTGAACCATTTGAGAATGACAACACAATGCTCCATCACCCTGAATGCGAATTATATATGTAGAATACTTCATGTTCATTTCCTTCCTATAAGGATATTTTCCTATGTGGCTGCAGTACCGTCATCAATATCAGGAAATCAGCATCAATACCCTTAGACCCCATTATCCCAGTAATATCCAGTAGAGCAAGAGCATCTAGTTCAGAATTTTTCCTTGCATCTAGTTACCTGCCCTATCTCTGTCTGTCTTGTATAGGAGTCTCTCAGTTTGGGTTTGTCTGCTATTTCTTCGTGATTAAACTCATGTGTTTTTTAAGGAGAGCATCACAGAAATGAAGCTGTGTTCTTCTAGTTGCATCCTATGGGGTGGCCCAGGACTTTAATTTCCCTATTACTGATCATGTGAACTTTGATCACTGGATTAAAGCAGTGCCAGCAAGTTTTCTCCATTCTAAAGTTACTCGTTTTCCTGTTGCAATAAGTAACTTCTTTTTTAGAGACCATGTAAACATCCCATTTCTCATCAGAGTTTTAACTTAGTCATCAGTTGATTAAATCTCTATGGGCTCTATTTTATTTCTATTTTATCTAGTGGATTATAATCCCTTGTTGTCATTACTTATTTTGATGCTCAAGTAGTCCCAGATTTTAGCCTTTGGAGTCTCTTTCTAGCTGACTTCTTTGACAACAATCCTCTTTTTATTTTGTTTCTTAAATTCCATATATGAATGAAATCATATGGTATTTGTCTTTCTCTGACTGACTCACTTCACTTAGCATTGAACCCTCTAGGTCAGGTCCATCCATGTTGTTGCAAATGGCAAGATTTCAATCTTTCATGGTTGAATAATATTCCATTACGTTTAACCATTCATCTGTTCATGGACATTTGGGCTGCCTCCAGAGTTGGCTATTGTAAACAATGTGCAATAAACACAGGGGTACAAAAGTCCCTCAGATTAGTGTTTCTGTACTTTTGGGGTTAATACCCAGTAGTGCAATTACTGGATCATCGGGTAGTTCTATTTTTTTTAAGATTTTTTATTTACTTATTGGAAAGACAGAGATCACAAGTAGGCAGAGAGGCAGGCAGAGAGAGAATAGGAAATGGGCTCCCTGCTGAGCAAAGAGCCTGGCGTGGGGCTCAATCCCAGAACTCTGGGATCATGACCTGAGCCAAAGGCAGAAGCTTTAACCCACTGAGCCACCCAGGCGCCCCAAGGGTAGTTCTATTTGTAATATTTTGAGGACCCTGTCTACCGTCTTCCACACTGGCTGCCTCAGGTTGCCTTCACACCAGCAGTGCATGAAGGTTCCTTTTCTCCACACCCTTGCCAACACTTGTTTCTTTTTTTAAAAATTTTATTTATTTATTTATTAGATTTTATTTATTTATTTATTTGACAGAGAGAGAGAGAGAGATCACAAGTAGGCAGAGAGGCAGGCAGAGAGAGAGAGGGGAAAGTAGGCTCCCTGCTGAGCAGAGAGCCCAATGCGGGGCTCGATCCCAGGACCCTGAGATCATGACCTGAGCTGAAGGCAGAGGCTTAACCCACTGAGCCACCCAGGTGCCCCCTTTATTTAAAATTTAAATTCAATTAGCCAACTTATAGTATGTCATCATTATATGCAAATGATGAATTACTGAACTCAACACTTGTTTCTTGAGCTTTTGATTTGAGCCATTCCAACAGGAGTGAGGTGATTTGCATTTCCCTGATGATCAGTGATGTTGAGCATCTTTTCATATGTCTGTTGGCCATCTGGATGTCTTCTGACCATTTTTTAATTGGATTGTTTGGTTTTCAGATGTTGAGGTGTACCAGTTCTTTATATACTTTGGATACTAATCCTTTATCAGATATATCATTTGGAAATATCTTTTCCCATTCAGTAGATTGTCTTTTAGTTTTGTTGGTTGTTTCCTTTGCTGTGCAGAAGCTTTTTATTGATGTAGTTCCAATAGTTGATTTTTGCTTTGGTTTCCCTTGCCTCAGGAGACACATCTAGAAAAATGTTACAGCTGATGTCAGAGAAATTACTATCCTGTTCTCCTCTAGGATTTTTATGGCTTCAGGTCTTACATTTAGGTCCTTAATTCCTTTTGAGTTTATTTTTGTGTGTGGTGTGAGAAAGCAGTCTAGGTGCCTTCTTTAGCATGTCCAGTGTTCCCAACAGCAGACGTTGAAGAGAATTCTTCCCAGGGAGCCTCTTTATACTTCAGCCTCAGGCATCATCCCTCTTCAGCCTGTGTATCATAAGTTCATGAATGGGGATGCCTGGGTGGCACAGGTGGTGGAGTGCCTGACTCGTGGTTTCGGCTGGGGTTGTGATCTCAGGGTCATAGGATCCAGCCCATGGGGCTCCGCCCTTGGTGGAGAGTCTGCTTGGCTTTCTGTCTCTCTCTCCCCGGCCTCTCCCCACCCCCTGCATGCTCTCTCGCAAATAAATAAATAAATCTTTTTTAAAAAATAGTACTGAACATTATAAGGCATATTCAAAGACATGACCCATTTTGATCCTCACAGCCACACTGTCAGCCAGATAGCCACGCTACCTCAGAGGAAACTGAGGCTCCAAAGAATTGAAGTGACTTGTCAAGGATTCAGGCAGGTGGTTGGTGACAGAGCTGGGGCCCAAACTGAAGTCTAACTATGTGTCCTGAGCTTTATTATAGAAACTTTTCCTCAGAGAGAGATCCAGAACCCTTGAACAATATGTTAGTTGCTTAAGGCTACATGCCATGAGCCTTAGCCCTTCCCTTCAGGAACATTCTATATGGTTTATCAGCTCAGAGTGGCCTTCCTTCTCTCCCAGCATGTTGCTTTTATCTTCCTGTTCCCACTTTCTCTAACTGGTTTTTATTATCTCCCTTATGAAATTAAAAACATCTTGCAGTCCCTTAACCCATTCCATGACTCAGGAAAGCTGTGTCTTGGCACCTAGGGTGGAGACAGGAAGAGTCAGGCAGAAACAATGCCACCACCAAAAAGTGCCCAAGACCTCATTAATTGGGGTTATTCTCTAGACCAGATAGGGACAAACAGATGGAGGTTACATTTGTGGGTTTTTTTGCTCCCTTAACTTCTCTACAATGTGGATGCAGTGGAAATAACCCAGGAAGATCTGAAAACCAGGGGCTTTGGCTATGTGACTCAGCAGTAGTAAGATCTGTGGAGTTTTTTCCTTCCTTGATAAAAGAAGCCAATGAGACAAAAGGAGGGGCCTAACAGTCATCTCTACGGCAAAAAATTTACCACTGTTTTTGACTCACTAGGAGGGATGACCCCAAATTTCCAGATATCAGAGATGGGAGCATGGAGAAAATAATGTAAACCAAGAGTATATTCTTTTAGGGAGAATCTTTCAGCCTGAATCAGAAGAATAATGTGATTTCCTTCTTCATTAGCTCCTTCAGGTAGGAAAGTAAGCTCATTGTTGGATTTCCAGTGCCTAGAACAGTGTTTGGATATAGCATGTGCTCAATAAATATCAGTTAATGAGTAATGAAATTAATGTAAGCACCCAAGAAACCTAAGATTTTTAATCTCATAATTCAGAACCCTAATCGATATTTTAAATTATTTGTACATACCACCCTTCAACTGCAGTTTTACCAGGACCTAAGATTTCTTTAGTATATCTTATTCTTGTTAAAATTTGAGTCCATATTAGCAGAAAGATAATAATTTGAAACATCAGGAAAACCCTGAAAAATCCATTATCAGAGATAGGAACAGTCAGTGCAGAGAAAGAGAGTGAAAACTACCTTTAACCATGCAAAAATATATTCAACGTCACTCATAATAAGATAAACATAAATTAAAACTACACTAAGAAATATTTCCCACCTGTAAGATCTGCAAGAATCCAAACTTTGGACCATACACACCGCTGGGGAGTCTGGTGAAAGCAGCACCCGTGTACCTTGCTGGCAGGCATGCCAAATGGCCCCACAGTTCTGATGGAGGAGAAACTGGCAACATTCAGCAACAGTATACAGATGTGTACCATGCGGCCCAGTAGTTACACTGCAAATTGGTATTTTAGGAATCTAGAGTCAAGACACTATCCTGAAAACACACTGACAACAATATGACAAGATGTATGCCCAAGGTACTATTAGGGCATTATCTGTAATAATAAGACTAGCAATAGCCTGGATCAGTAGGAAAATAGTTAAATAAAAAGGGCTTCTGCTGCAATATGAAATATGGTATGGTGTAAAAAGGTATGAGGAGTATCTCTACATCCCACAGCCCAGAAATCTCTAGGTTATATTGTTAAGTAGAAAAGGCAGAGTGAAGAAGAACATGTAAAGCGGGCTACCGTTTATTTCAGAAAGGGGGGATTTGCATATATCTGTATGTTGATATGATACAAACGTACATGTACACATGTATGTATTTGCTCATGAACTAAAAAGCACTAACAGAATAGTAGTAAATTTAAAAATGGTTATATAGAAGGGTAGAGAGAGGGTCTTCTTGAAATAGCATGAAGAGGGGCACCTGGGTGGCTCAGTGGGTTAAACCTCTGCTTTCAGCTCGGGTCATGATCTCGGGGGTCCTGGGATCGAGCCCTGCATCATGCTCTCTGCTCAGCGGGGAGCCTGCTTCCTCCCCTCTCTCTCTGCCTGCCTCTCTGCCTACTTGTGATCTCTGTCAAATAAATAAATAAAAATCTTTAAAAAATAAAAAAGAAATAGTATGAAGAGTTGTCTTTAGAAACATAAGTACTTCACAAAATTATAAAACAAAATTAAATAAAAACTCCTAAAAAGAAAAAATAAAATACAAGAGATAATATCTGCATATCCAGTTAATAGTGTGATTGCACAGAGATGAACTATTTTGAGTGACTTTAAAATCGTAATTTGAGGGGCGCCTGGGTGGCTCAGTGGGTTAAAGCCTCTGCCTTCAGCTCAGGTCATGATCTCAGGGTCCTGGGATCGAGCCCAGTGTCGGGCTCTCTGCTCAGCGGGGAGCCTGCTTCCCTCTCTCTCTCTCTCTGCCTGTCTGCCTACTTGTGATATCTGTCTGTCAAATAAATAAATAAAATCTTAAAAAAAAATAGTAATTTGACCATGTTTTCCCACAGGGATCAACCCTAAGGACAAAACAAAAACAAAGCCTTAAACTGTTCTCAATAATTATAGTGTTGCTAGTAGATTTAATGCTGCTATTTTGAGTTTGTTGTATTGGAAGAGTAAAGAGAAATGAAAATTTGTTTTCATTTAGAACAGGATATTTCTGATGTGGTTGAAAGGGGATACAGATGCAGGATTAGTGAGGTAAATAAAAGCCTGGGGACCTGCACTTTGTAATATAGTGTGAAATCATGATGTATTTGATCTTAAAAATACATATTCTCCAGTTGTATCTACTGAAAAGGCCCAGACTGAGTTTCTAACTGTATCCGGGGGTCCCCAAGACCAAGCTCAGGTTGACAGGTTCTCTAAAAAAATTTACAGAACTCAGCAAAGCTGTTATACTCACAGTTTCTTCAGCAAAAAGATTACAGAGTGAAGTCAGCAGTGGGTAAAGGAACATAGAGCAGAGACCAGGAGAGAGTAGAACAAGCTTGCACTTGTCCCTTCCCTTGCAGAGGAATCAGAGAGACAGTACTTAATTTTCCCAGCAATGATGTGCAGCAGCATGCACAGAGTATTGCCAACCCCAGAATCTTACTCAGGTCTTGTTAGGATTTATATTCAGGCTTCAGTCATGCAGGCATGACTCTCACGAGGTCAACTGACACTGTGTGGCCCCAGGACCCCTGCCTGCATAAATCACGTTGCTCCCACAGAGCACCTGGTGTAGCCCAAGGTCCTAGATAAACACTCTTATCAGGTGGGATAGTCCAAGGGCTTAGAGGTTATCTCCCAGGAGGTGGCCACAGGCCAAACATTTCTCTGAAATGTGCAGGGTTTAGATAACCCAGACCTGCTAAGTTAATTCTTTACTACCCAGTGACCCAATACCAGTGAGGCACCAGGAATACTCAGATTGTGGTTTTTAAACAGTACTTTTCACAAAAGAAAACAGGGCTCTCTGGATAAATTGCTTAGTTCAGGTCTAGGGCAGGAAATAATGTACAAGGCAGGCTTAGAACTTTTCATATTGTGATACTAGAGATCTTGTAAGGAAGTTATCAAAGACCATTGGAATTGTGTCAGTACCACTCAGAAATCAGTCTTTCAATGGCCAAAGAGGATGATTTGAGCAACAATAAAGATAATTACTAAAGTAGATTAAGACCCATTAAAATATGTGTATTATTCATACTGGTATTAAAATAACTAAAACTCATTGCTCAACTTTGGAAGATGCTAGGAGCAATGCAAATCATTAATGTGGAAGCAGATCAATGAAACATTTTCTCTCTCTTTCCTAAATGATCAATGAAACCAGATAGTTGATGTGGGGTGAATAGGGAAGGACTTCTCTTTGTGTAAGTATTTCAACTAAAAAGGGGGAGGAGAATGTCACTATATTTCAAATACTACTAAACTACTGGATTTGGGCAATGATCATCACCCCTAAAAAAAAAGAGAGAGAGAGAGAGAGAAAACAAGAGATTGTTCCTTCTATTACAAGTACAAATACCACCAGTAAAGCAGGTCTGAGAAAAACAGAAGAACCAAAATGTGACCGAGCTTCTACCAGTTTACAGGTGACACAGGAGACAAAGGCACACATTAAAGGACACTCAGGAATGCAGCCATGCAATCAGTAAAATCCAGACTATGGGATAATGCAATGCAATTATGAGAAATTAGTACTATGGAGTTGGCTTTTCAACCAAAAACTTGCAGAATATAAAAGAAGAATGTGAAGAATAGAAGCATATCAACAAATCAGAATATCCTAATAGATCTCTAAGAAATTAGAATATCCTTATTTGTAGCCTAATTCAAACTACAAAAGTGAAAAACAAAACAAAAACATTTATAACACAGATGGGAAATTGTGAACACTGATTATATGATGATATTAAGAAATTAATTGATTTTTAGGTGAGATGAAATTGTGTTCTTTTTAAAGAACACAGAGATACATAATGGAATCTTTATAAATTAAAATGATATGATATTTGGGATTTGCTTCAGACTAACCTGTTGGGAGGTACAGGGAATGGTGGAAATATAGATGAAACAAAATTGGTCATACTTGTATTGATAAATGTTCAATCAGGGTGAGAGGTACATTATATATTCTACTTTTACATGTTTGAGCATTTCTTTTTTTTTTTAAGATTTTATTTATTTGACAGACAGAGATCACAGGTAGGCAAAGAGGCAGGCAGAGAGAGAGGAAGGGAAGCAGGCCCCCTGCTAAGCAGAGAGCCCGATGTGGGGCTCGATCCCAGGACACTGGGATCATGACCTGAGCTGAAGGCAGAGGCTTTAACCCACTGAACCACCCAGGCGCCCCAAGTTTGAGCATTTCTATAATAAAAAACAAAACCTCCATATCAAATAACAAGATGGCCACATTATTCTGATTGAAAAAAGGAATAATAGGCAATCTCATTTATTCATTCATTCATTCATTCATTCATCCAACAAATTATTGATTATCAACTCTTGCCAGACAACATAAAAACAGTGGTGAACAGAAGAGAAAGAAAAATTCCCTGTCTCCATGGAGCATACATTCTAATGACGGGAAAAGACCATCATAAAAAAAATGAGTGAGGTGAACAAAGTATGCCAAGATGCTTCTAACTGCAACGGTGGCCTGTAAATCAGGCTAGGGAGCTAGAGAATGTGGGGGAACAGTAATTTTGAAGAAGTTGTCCCCAAGAAGATGACTTTTTTCCCCTTGTTTTTAAGTACTTATTTTAATTCCAGTTAACTACAGTGTTAAAATTAGTTTCAGGTGTACAATATAGTGATTCAACAATTCCGCTCGTCACCTGGTGCTCATCACAAGTGTACCCCTGAATCCCTATCACCTATTTTGCCCATCCCCTACCCACCTCTCCTCTGGTAACCATCAATTTGTTCTCTATGAGTCTGTTTCTTGATTTGTCTTTTTTTCCTTTTGCTCATTTATTTCTGAAATTTCACATGAGTGAAATCATATGGTATTGTCTTTCTCTTATTTTGCTTAGCATTATACTCCCTAGCTCCACTCATGTCATTGTAAATGGCAAGATTTCATTCTTTTTCACAGCTGATTGATATTCCATTTATGTACATACTACTTCTTTATCCATTCATTAACTGATGGACACTTGGCTGGTTCCATATCTTGGCTATTGTAAATAATGCTGCTATAAACATCAGGGGGCATGTATCCCTTTGAATTAGTGTTTTTGTATTCTTTGGGTAAATATCCAATACCAGAAGTGCAGCTCCTGGGTCATAGTGTAGCTCTATTTTTAACTTGAGGAACCTCTATACTGTCTATCACAAAGGCTGCACCAGCTTGCATTCCCAGCAGCAGTGCATGAGGGTTCCTTTTTCTTCTCATCCTCGCCAATACCTGTTGTTTCTTATTTGCTGATTTTAGCCATTCTGACAGGTGTGAAGTGATATCTCATTGTAGTTTTGATTTGCATTTCCCTGATGATGAGTGATGTTGAGCATCTTTTCAGGTATCTGTTGGCCATCTGGATGTCTTCTCTGGGAAAATGCCTGTTCATGTCTTCTGCCCATTTTAAGCAGATTATTTGTGTTTTGGAATTTTGAGTTATAACAGATATTTATATATTTTGGATACTAACCCTTTATTGGATATGTCATTTGCAAATATCTTCTCCCATTCAGTAAGTTGCCTTGTAGTTTTGTTGGTCATTTCCTTTGCTGTGCAGAAGCTTTTTATTTTGATAAAGTCCCAATAGTTTATTTTTCCCTTTATTTCCCTTGCGCCAGGAGACATATCTAGAAAAAAGTTGCTAAGGCTGATGTCAAAGAGGTTACTGCTTGTGTTCTTTGCTAGGATTTTTATGGCTTCAGGTCTCACCTTTAGGGCTTTAATCCATTTTGAATTTATTTTTGTATATGATTGTTGAGGGTTTTCAGCATAAATGGATGTTGTACTTCGTCAAATGCCTTTTCTGTGTCTATTGAAATGATCATATGATTCTTATCCCTTCTCTTACTGATGTGCTGTACCATGTTGATTGATTTGTAAATACTGAACCACCCTTCAACCCAGGAATAAATCCCATTTGATCATGATAAATAATTTTTTAAATGTATTGTTGGATTCAGTTTGCTAGTATTTTGTCAAGGGCTTTTGCATCTATATGTTCTGCACAAAAGATTCACAATAGGCATGTTTTGGTTTCAAAAACTTAATATTATTACTATTACAGAAGCCTAATAAAATCAGAGGAGGAAAGGAATCTATACAGGACGAAGGTAACAGTATGCAATAAATGAGAAAGAAGCAAAGTTACATCAAACCTGGTACTTGTGACATCAAACCTCCTCAGCCGGGGAAGCCCCATGGAAACAGCCAGGCTGGAGTCCCGACTGAGAGGCCTGGGCAGAGCGTCCGACCCTCAGGTGAGACTTCTAACTGATCATCCCCATAAGGGCCACATTTAAAGGGCAAATAACAAGTTTTAAAATTAAACATTTGTTTCCCAACATGCAGTTCAGAGCGGCCTGCACTTTCAGGTTATCATGTTTCTATATTTTCAAGGAGCCTGGGCCGTGTGTGTCTGCCTCCCCTCCCCGATTCCATTCCAGGGGGCCAGTCCAGCCTGGAGCAGGAGCGGATGCGAGACAAGACTTGTAGCTCTTGGTGTCTGGAACAGAAGGGCCAGTTCTGACCTAGAGGCCGGATATTATATTTTAAACAATTAGACTCCCAAGGTTATTCACACAGCATGAGTCTCACAAACAACATTCCTTAGCCTGCCCGTGTACGTGCAGGTTTAGCTGGTCAGTTTGCAGGACAAATCATAAAATACTTACCCATACAGAACAGAATCATGGATATTGGTCTGTAGTTCTCTCTTTTTGGTGATGTCTTTACCTGGTTTTGGAAAGGGTAATGCTGGCCTCGTAGAATGAATTTGGAAGTTTTCCTTTTCTACTTTTTGGACCTGTTTGAGAATAGGTATTAACTCTTCTTAAATGTTTGGTTGTACTCGCCTGTGAAGCCATCTAGTCCTGGATTTTTGTTTGTTGGGAGGTTTTAAAAAAAAATTTTTTTTAATTACTGATATAATTTCTTTGCTGGTTATTGGTCTGTTCAAATTTTCTATTTCTTCCTGGTTCAGCTTCGGTAGTTTGTGTGTTTTTAGGAATTTATCCGTTTGAGAAGACAGCATTTAAGCAAATATGTAAAGAAGGTAGGGGAAGAGCTGCAGGATATCTATGGGATGAGCATTCCAGGCAGATGGACCTAGCACACAGGCCCGGAGGCGGGAGTGAGCCTGGAGTGCTAATGCAACAGCAGAGAACAGTGTGGTTGCAGCAGAGAGAGCAAAGGAAGGGGTGGGAAGCAAAGTCAAAGAGGCAGCCAAGGTCTTAGCGGCTACAGAAAGGACCCTGTCACATGACTTGAGAAGGAAATCACCACTAAAGGTTGATTGGTCTGTTTTTAAGTAGTTTATTGAAGTGTGTATCAATTTCTTAGGACTGCCATACAAATCACTGCAAACTGGATGGCTTAAACCAATAGACATTTTATTCTCTCAATGTTTGGGCATCTAGAAGTCTAAAATCAGGGTGTCCGTAGGGTTCATTCTTCCTGGAGGCTGAGCCTGAGGAACTATAAAATCTGGAGGAAGGGAGATAATAAAGCTAAGACTGAGAACAGTTAGTAAAACAGGAACGAACCAAGAGAATGTGGTGTCTCTCCTAGAAACCAAGTGAAGAACCTGTTTCAACAGTACCGAAGAAATGTTGCTGGTAGGTTAACTGAGAGGAGGACCGAGACTGACCATCAACTTAGCAATACGAAAGTCACCGGAGACCTTGATAAGAATGATCACAGCTGAATGACAGGGGCAGATGCCTTATTGAGCTCAGGAGACAACGGGAGGAGAAGAAAGGAAGAAAACACAATTCTTTAGAGACACTTTGTTCTAAGAGCAGATAATGGAGCAATATAGAAAAGTATAAGGATTACTTGTTTTTACTTATTTGAAATTTTATTTCTTTTCAGAGAGAGAGGGTGGGGGAGGGTGATAGGGAGAGAGAGGGTCCCAAGCAGGCTCAATACGTGGGAATTGATTTCATAACCCTGAGAACATGATCTGAGCCAAAACCAAGAGTCAGATGCTTAACTGGCTGACCCACCAGGCACTGCAATTGTTTTTATTTTTATTTATTTATTATTATTATTTTTAGGTTTTATTTATTTGGCAGAGATCACAAGTAGGCAGAGAGGCAGGCAGAGAGAGAGGGGGAAACAGGCTCCCCGCGGAGCAGGGAGCCCAGTGCAGGGCTCGATCCCAGGACCCTGGGATCACGACCTGAGCCGAAGGCAGAGGCTTTAACCCACTGAACCACCCAGGTGCCCCATTGTTTTTATTTTTAATGGGAGAAATCATAACAAGTTTATAAGGTAATGGGAATTATCAAATAGAAAAGGAGGCATGAAGTGTGCCAGAGTAAAAAAGAATAGCAGGTGCAGTGCTCTGAGTGAGAGGGATGAGCTTTAGATTCAAGGAGTGGTGTTGACCTTAAGAATAAGTGAATGAAGACATACAAATGGCTATCAGACACATGAAAAAATGTTCATCATCACTAGCCATCAGGGAGATTCAAATTAAAAGCACATTGAGATACCACCTCACACCAGTTAGAATGGCCAAAATTAGCAAGACAGGAAACAACGTGTGTTGGAGAGGATGTGGAGAAAGGGGAACCCTCCTACACTGTTGGTGGGAATGCAAGTTGGTGCAGCCACTCTGGAGAACAGTGTGGAGGTTCCTCAAGAAGTTAAAAATAGAGCTTCCCTATGACCCTGCAATT